>JAPDSC010105760.1:311165-362321 GCA_026290005.1 Latrodectus geometricus | reverse complement strand
ATATATATATATATATATATATATATATATATATATATATATATATAGTGATACCCATTTTACCAAATGGTACTAATCAAGAGTTAAAGAAGCACAGAAAGATTTAAAACACAATTCTATAAAGAATAGAATTTCACAAAAAATTCTCAATTTATACAATTTTCTAACAGATTTAAATGCTAATGTTTTCTTATAACTATAGGTATAATATTTAAAAATTTTGAAGAGAATAAAATTTTGTTGTATATTATTACCATTTGAATAGAATTTTATATATTTTTAATAAAATGATTTACATTTAAATATTATTTAAATGTTTTTAGTAAACTAAATAATTTCCGCATTTAGATATTTATTTACTTGAAGTTATTCTGAAGAAATGTATAATTTTAAATTTCTACAATATTATTTGTAGAAATTCAAAATTATACAGTTCTTCAGAATAACTTCAAGTAAATAAATATCTTAATGCAGAAATTATTTAGTTTACTAAAAATTAAAATTCATTTCCTCAGATGAAGTATAATTTTCTTTTATTAAGTGCTATAATTTTTATTAGTATAGAACATTCTTAAAACAATTATTTTGTTAAAGGCAGAACTACATTAAAAATACTTTACTTACAATTTATTTAAATTCATTTCTATTTCATTGCATGAATTAAACTCTCAATAACTAGAGTTAAAATTCAAAGGAACTTTACAAAAAATTTAAATAAGTGCTTAATATAAAAAAATCTATTTAAGTATTAAAAAAATCACCTCAAATGGAAATTTTGTACATTAACATTTTTGTAAGGAGCAGTTTTTCTTTGGCACCATAGCAGTAAGCCTTCTTTAGCTGTCATCTCTAGAAACATACAATAAACATATAGATGAAGATATGAATAAAAAAGTATATTAATCAATGACAAATGCATACAAACTTTAATCAGACATAAAAAATTACGATACATTTTTAAATACAGAACAATTTTCTACATCATTAAGTGAAAATTAACATATCTGCATTAAAACAGCAAAAATATTAAATTTTGCTTCAGAAAATTTTTTGCTGATTTTTATTGAAATGTTTCAGTGAAAAAATTTCATACTCATTAATCAAAATATATAAAAAAAAATTCCTCTAAACTTTGACTTTAATAAACTGTGTATTATGAAAACTATCTTAATAAAAAGTTTTATCCTTAAGATTTATAATATACAATTAAAATTACTTCAATTACTGTTATCTATAATTAATGCAAAATTATATTTAACAATTAAACAACACTTTTAAAAAAATAAACAATGTGTACTGATAATAGTATAAAATGTGAAAGTGAAGACTTTGATCTAAAGCAATTTTTGTCAATATATTCATTCCATAGTAAAATTTTCATATATATATATATTCTTTCCCAGAGACATTCATTGATGATTTATGTTAATGCCAATCAAATAGATATACTAAAAAATAATGATTTAAGTACAAATTTAAAGAAATAATACAATAGAGACATGCATTAATAGTTAGAATAGTTGGTATTAAAATCATAAAGTTTACTGCAAAATAGATATAACACAAGTTTTATAAAAACTTTTTCTTCTTCAAATCTTTAATACATAATAGAATTTTCACCAGGTCAGTGTAATTATTTGGTGCGCATGAAATAAAATAACTTCTTTCAAGCCTTAATTTGATTTTTGTAACTATTCAATATTTTGGTTTCTTATTATGCATAGAGAATTTTATGAATTCAGTATTTTACACACACACACACATATATATATATGTTATCCTGTAAATGTGGTATTAACAAGATGAACGATTGTACATGCATGTAATAATGTACTGATGCACTTTGAATCTTTGAGATAGCAAGCAGGTCCTATCCTATGTTTGGCCGTTTTTGTAATGTTAGGGTATGATGAGCATTTATTCCTACAGTGAGTGTTAAGATAAAGAAATAGAATGTGTAAACAAAAACACATAAATTGCAGAATTAGGATGAAATAATTTTAAATAGGCTTTGGAAAAAAAAAAAGAAAAGAAAAGAAAAAAAAAAAAGTGGTAGGTGAAATTCAGCAAAGATTTGAAGACAAAAATTTACTATTGAGCCAAACTTGAGAAAAACAGTTTGAAGTTACTAGTTAAAAAAATTGAATTTGAATACTTCTTATTGGTAAATTTCTATCTAAAAAAACAGCAATCTATTAAAAAGTGATTTAAATTGCTGTCAATCAAAATTTTCAAACCTCATAATAAATTTTATGAGTAAAAGAAAAAAAAAATGCATTTTTGAGATCTATTCTCTACTTATCTATTATGATGAGTTAGAAAACATTTTGTTGTAAAAGCAACTTTATTTCTTAAACACTAAGTAACTAAGAAGACTGCATAATAATAACAATATTTAATTATCTTAATAAAATAAGTATCCCTTTGTTAAGTATATGCCAAATTTGTAATTTGGGCATCAAGAATACACAATAACTTTTTATAATTACAGAACTACATGAAGTCACAGAAACAGGGTAAATAAGCAAATTATAAAGCAAAATATATAAAAGCAAATATCCTTCAATAATGAATGCAAATAGATGATAAAACTATTTCACTCAATTTTATTTAGGAACCTGTATACTAAGAGTGTAAAATTTACATATAAAATTCTGTGTGAAAAATAAGCTTCAAATTTAAAGTTTTCTGTAAGAAAACTGAATTTCTCATTTTTTCAATTTAGAATCTTCATTTCTTAATTATAATTATAAACAATGCATTTACATTTTTCATAATTTTTAAACACATATTTGTTCACAGAACATCAAATCTAATATTTCTTTAAAAAAAAACTAAACAATTAAATTTATACCACTTAACATTTGAAATTAGTTTTGAACTAAAATTTAAAAATATTATTACATGAAATATAAAATTATAATATGATTACCTTCTACAGAGATATCCTGAATTGCAAACCTAAGAATAATTGTCCATATAAGTCCAAGTGTCATTTTTACATTTCCATCCACAATTTCTGGAAAAAAAAAAAAAAAAAATGAGAAATGTTTCAAAAGAAATTGACAAATAACTTGGTCATTGATAATAGGCTGAAGTCAATGTTCGCAAGTTTTATACAACTTTTCTGAAACAATTTATGAAAATTTTAAATATGATAGTTACTTCACTGAATTAAGATTTAATCATAATTTTTTAATAAGTATTTTTATAAATAATTATTTATTCATATTATTTTTTACTGATACTTATACCCTCTCAAAAAGTAAATTTGCAATTCCTTAAATTATGCATATGACAATTGTACATTAAGGTGCTACAATGTGTTAAACTTTTATATGTTTGTATATACTTCACAAATATATTATTTAAAATCAAGAAATATTTGTCATTATAGAAAAATTTCAAAAGGTAACTGATTGGTGCTATTAGATTTATGCATGACTTAACTCATAACTAAACTACTTATTAAAAATGTTGAAATGATAAAATAAAGACAAAGCAAAAAATTACTATCAATAGCTTGATTATAATATGCTATGCAATAAACACAAAATCAGAAGAAAAGAATAAAAATATAAACTTTATTTTTTTTTTCTTTATAATAATAAATGCTTAATATAAATAATTTCTCCATAATTCTTTGTAAAATATAATTCATTTGATAGAGGTAGAACATCAAAACTTTAAAATAAATAAAATGCATGAAATCAAGTACAACACTTTTTTAAGTAGCATATGAAATTAAAAAGAATTAAAATTAGATATATTTACCTTCAGCACCAATGGAAACTAATTTAACACCTTTGCTTGCAATAAAGTCCAAAGCTTTATTAACATTAGCTATGTGATGGAATCTCATCTTTCCTCTATCAGGTTTAGGTAAAGTTTCACTGGAAATTACTTCTAATAGCAACATTAATTTCAAACCATTGCGGAAATCTTCTTCAATGTTCTCTATTTGAGTACCAGCTTTTCGTAAATGGGAATTGCACCAAGCAGTAAATGTCTAAAAATTTAAAAATGCAATTTTAATTAAAAATGAAAACAGTGTTTTAAAATTACAAATTTAAATAGAATTAAGAGCTCAGAAATTAATCAACCCATGAAAGATTCTCGATATATTTGAACAATAAAAATTCCAAAAGTTCTTTAAATTTAATATTGTAAATAAAATATTTACCAGTGTACTACTCTATAAATATATAAAAAGAAAGATTTATTTACAAAAGTTAAATTAATTTTATATTAAAATCCAAGGAAAGAATTTAATGTGTGAATTTATAAAATTTCTCTTAAGGCATTTTTTACTTAAAAAATCATACTAATTTTTCTAATAAACTCCTGAAACATTTTCAATTTAAATGAAACATTTTCAATTTAAATTTACTATCATTTTGGGAAAAAAAGAAAGAAAAAGTGATCCTATATAAAAATAATTATATAAAAATTTTATTAAAAGCATGTGACTGTCATAAGAATTTATAATAAAATCTGTATAGAATTAACTTTTCATTTGCTAAATATAATTTTTATTTCTAATTTTTTTAATGAAATTTCAATACAAAAGCAGATAGATGGAATAGTTTTATTAAATCAGGAGTCATGACAATCAATGTGTACAGAGTCTGATGCAATTCTAAATATATTTTTTCCTTTTCATTTGGATTACTATTGTTCTTTATATATGAAGAACTATCTTGCAATCTTAAAAAATGGTCTATTCATAATTATAATTCTTTTATGAACTAAGCCTAATAGATATTATTCAATGATAGTATTTTAAATATTCTAATATGTATTATACATTTATTTGCTATTAATAAGTATTTAAATACAAAAATTTTTATATCTCATGTAAAAAATTGTTCATAAAAATTACATTTAACATGGAATTTTTCCTATTAATTGTATATAAATTACAACAATAAATTCAAGTATAATATATATATATAAATGTTAAAAAAAATAAATGAATAATTATGAAAAACTACTCAAATATAATCTTCAAAAAGGTACAGGCTGGGACAAAAATAAATATAAAATTATTGTGTAGTTTTTAACTATAGTTGGAAAATTACTAGTAATTTCAGGAAAACTATTTTTCTTGAAGATGTTTGTTTCCAGTAAAACAAATAAATTTATAAAAAAATAAAAGACATTACTGTAAATATTTATGTACTGATAAGATTTAGGATGAATATCTTTAATAATAACAAGAGAAACTTTGAAGAAATTTTATTATTATTCAGATGATACCTATTGCCCCCCTTTTTTAAGGAAATGCTTAAAAAATAATAACATGATTAAAAAAAATAGGTTACTTCATTTTTTTTTATTTAAATCCCTTTTGAAATTCAGGTTTATTCTAAGAGTTTACACAAATATCTGCTGTAATTAAAATTTTACATTGTACACAGTGCTTTCAAGTAAATGAAAACTAAATACAATGGATATGAAGTTTATAAAATGAATAAATTATGAAATATTAAACAACCATACTTCTTGAGTAACAAAGCACATTTAAATTAAGAAATAACTTAATGCAAGAATTATTAATATAAAATAAATTTTAAAAAAAAATATTGTTCAGTCTATTTAAGAGAATCAGAGTCACTTTAATATAAGTAAAAATCATTTCAGACATTAAATGAAAATTTTTTTGATAATTGAAAATTATAATCTGAATTTTAAGTATATAAACATAAATTTTTCCTTTTTTATTATACACATTAAATAACTAATTTTGCAGTCCTTATAAAGTTTAAATTAACAAGTTTTTAACTTACAAAGTGTAAATTAAATAAGATATTTTGCATTTTAATTTTTTATCAGATTTGCATGTTTTTGAATTGGATTTTGCTTGCTGGATAAAAAATTTAAAAACATTATTTAGTAATTAAAAAAAGGAAAAACTTAATTTTGCTTAACAAAAAGTACTTTTTGTATGCTAAAATTTTTAGATGATTTGAACTGATATAGTGAATCCACATATATTTGAGTTACTTCTTAAAGTTTACAAAAGTTATAATTCTGTGCTGATTTTATTTAGAAATTGTGAAATTAATGTAATTTTTCAAATCCCCCTATATATATTATAATGATTGAAACTAAGATACCTACATAGCATAAATTAGTAATTATAATTGAATGTAGTTTATATGAATCGAAAAACAACTATTTTAAGATACATATAAGTTTAAATATTATGTTCATAATATATTTAAATATTTTAAAATAACATTCATAATATGTTTAAATATTATGAATATGTTAACTTAAATTCACTTTCCATCTTTTATTAAAATTATAAAAATAATTCTTGCTCAGAAACTGAATCCTAATAATGTATAACAAATAATTAGTCATTATTATGTAATATTACTTCTGTAAAACTGTATGGTATACTTTATGAGAATTTATAACTCCCCTAGCCAACAAATCAAACAAACAGGATAAAAACTCATGAATGAAAAGTGTGAGATTTATATTTCGCTTCCTACACGTATAAGCGTACAAAAGCCCCTAATATAAAAATAAACACGGCGAAAAAAAATGAACCACCCCTAGTAACCGGACACTCAATCTAGCTTTCTTTTTAAGGCTGTAAGGTAGGACAGAGAACCTCGGGAGAAAACCGCGCCCACTGAAAAGAAACCCCGGCAATGATGCGCTTGCACAAGCGAATCTGAACTCAAGTCGGCACATTCCGTCTGTGAGCGTGACTCAAGCATCAGCGGCAGCGACGGTTCCAGTTTCGCGAGAGAACGATATAAATATCCCCTGTTCTAAAACGTTCAGTATCGTCTGCATAACCTCACTGTGGTTTGAGAAGCGCTCCGACCTTCCACCATATATGGGGTGCGGGAAGATTCACTACAGGAAGAGTAAGGCCGGCTCACAGCGTTTGCTATCAATCCGTTTTAATTGGAACTGAAACGCGTTCGAAAATATAAGATGTGCGATAACTTTTCGAATATTTTTTTATGTTAAGAATTTACATAAACCAACAAACACAGCACATTTTAAAAAAAACTATTCTTCAAGAACATATTTAATGAAAAAAATCTTTTTTTCTTGCTGACAGATTTACGAATTTATTGTTTTAGATATTATTTTAAAACATCACGTAGATCGTATCATGCAAGTATAGAAATGAATAATTCGAAAGAAAATTAAAAAGATGGCAAAAGATTGACAGTATGCTTAATAACCATCTTTTTAAATAGTATAAACGTGATAATAATTATTTTCTTATTCTAAGCTATAAAAATTTTGAATTTACATACAAAACAATTAACATTGCGGAAATTGTAAATTTTTTTTAATATATTACAAAAATGTATATTATTTAAGTTTATTCAAAAATAAATTATATGATTCTTTACTTTTTTATTTTATTGTAGACAACAAATAGATAACTGTAAAAAAACTAAAACACGAAAAGATGGATTTCAAAAATTAAGTCGTTTTAGTATTTGTACATTCTGCCATAAAAATTACTGGACAGAAAGAGTGCTATTTTTAAAATAAAATGTTCTGTTAAAGTAAACTCAGACTTTAAGCGAAAATATCAACGTTGTTAAATATTTACTATCTAAAAGTAATATTTCTATTTCAAAACTTTTCCAGATAAATGTCTATACAACTACAATAAATTCGAGTTTTAAAATTGCGTTGAAAACAAATGTTTGAAAAGTTAACAGAATTTTTGAAAGTGTGACTTAAGTAATAACTTTAAAAGCAGGAAGACTACGTGAAAGACATTTTTAGAATTAATTTCACATTTTATAAAAAAATAATTTATTGTTTATTTTCAAGGTATTAACTTGAAAAATAGTGTTCCACGGTAAAACAAACTTTAAAATTTTATTGTATAATTAACAAACTCAATATTAAATGATATTTTTTTAATAAAATATATTTAATTCTTTAATATATAAAAAAAAAAAATTTAAAAGGAACGCACAAGAACCAAACAAAAAAGTTAAATAAAATTTTAAAATTTCTAACTCCTTTTTATAAATGCATATTTGACTAAAGAAATATACTGAAAATTTCTCCTCAATCTTTTTATAACAATTGTTTTACAGATTATTTAGGAAGAATAAAAATTAAAAGCATCAGAAATTTATTGAAAATAAAAATAGAAGTTTTAAAGTTATATGTGAAATTTTTCCCACGGCTAAGTTAAAAGCATTTTGCATTTCCTTGGGTTGTCAGAATGTCTTCCAAAAATAACACAAAACGACTTCTGCGAGAATTTATTCACAACGGAACATTCTGCGCATGACATATTGCTAGGAATACGGCGGATTGTGTCATGACATTAAACATGTCACATTCAGCAATGGCCTCAGGTGCGAAAGTTTAAATTTAAAGAGCAAACAGGAAATACATATCGTACTCATTGAAGAAAGAAAGAAAAATAAACGAAAACAAAAAACATGCTACGAACTGTGACTCAAACAATACTGGAATATCAAGATGGTCTTCTAAATACACAGATAGGTCAAGCCGCTTAACAGTAAATGTGATACTAGCACTCACCTGGTTATCCTAAAACAAAACCAGTTACTGATAACATCTAAATAAATAAGACAATGAGGATCGTTTATCAAAAGTTATTGTGAAGAAAAGAAATAAGCTTGTGATTTGCGAATGCCATGCTTTGTTATTAGCATGGCTTGTTGGGTCATGATGGATTACCAACTAACAGTTCTGTGTTCAGTATAAGCTATCATGATTGACATTTGTCTTGATTCGTTGGATTGAATACAGATATTGATAAATTTTTTGACAAACTCATCAGCAAATGCACAAAATTAATAAAAAGTACAATTGAAGAGACACTAATAACTAAATGCCAAATTTTTCTTTCAAAAAAGGACTCACTCTTCGTAAATGATTTTATAAAAATTAATTAGAAAATATATTTTGATTCAAGTAATGTAAAATAATTACAAAAACTACTAAAATCTTTAATTTTTAATTAAAAAAGGTGTTTTTTCCCCTCTTATATACTTAAAATTTTTATGTGACAAAAAGCAAAGAATTGTTGTACGCATATTATGTGCTTATAGTCATTTAATTTCAAAAAGTGTTCAATGTGTGTTCAAAAAGTGTTCAATGCTTTTTTTCTCTCTATCCCCCCCAAACGATGGATAATTATTTGACAGGGACCTATCGTTTAAAGAGATTTTCGAACCATTAAACTTATCCAAGCTTTAGGTGGAAATCAAAGTGAAGGTCAGAGATTTAACCATTCACTTATTACTTTGCAAATAAAAGAACAAAAGTATTAATGGTAAAAAAAAAAATGTAAATTTGTGTGATGAATATTTTAATCACATATCAAAGACTGGTCCTTTTTTGGGGGGGAGGGGAAGTCTAGAAAAATCTTATTTGAGATCCTTTGCGGTAGTACTTTGAACAATAAATAATTTTTATAAAACTTAGTTTAATTAGAATTGGATATAAGTGAACGTTATTTTTGTTTTGATATAGAATGATTGTTTAAATGACTCGTCTAATCTTTTAAAAATAATCCAATTACACATGCATAAAGTGGGGAATAAGAACTATTTTATTTCTACAATATTAAAATTAATAGTAGATAAGCATTTTAAATCATCACAAAATAAACTATTATAACAAGAAATAGCAAGTTCCTGGATCTAAGAAAAAATAGCAGAGAAAGAAAAACAATTATTAGGAGCCGCTCTACTTTTTGTTTTGCAAAGTACGTTTGGTACTTTATTTTTAGAAGTAAACTATCTCTCTCGCTGCTGACTCACAATTCTCCCACTAAAAAATTCAAAAATAAACCCGGCAGATAATCTTCACCTACCTCCTCTCAACGCAGAATAGAATTTAACTTGGGAAGAAGACTGTATTGACATAATTTAAATAACAAGCGACTACTGCTTCATAAAATTTTATACAAAGTTACAAGAGTTTTATTTGAACTCTATTCTAAAAAAGTTCATTCAAAATTCATTTTCGGCTTAATTAAACTGAATTCTATTAGCATAGAAACAAATGGCTTCACAAAAATATTTGTGATAAAATAGTTTCTTCCAACAATGGAATTCTGTAGCAAATTTTAACAGGATTAAACGCGCTTCACGCCATTCATTTCTTGGAAAAGATAGAAAAAATATAATTATAGCCTCATCAATCTCATCTTCCAGAAAGAAAGTGATGTCCACGTAAATTCTTTTTTAGATTAAAAATAGCCAAAAAAAAAAAAAAAAAAAAAAGCCGCCGATATCTAGATCACATGAACAGGGTGGCTGTTTCACCATTTTGATGTTATTTTGTTCAAGAAAACCAACTGATTTATCTTGTTGAATGAGAAGATTGAGTCCTGATGGAGCAAGAATCCTCTCATTTACTTGAAGTCCTCGCAGACATTTAGCAGTGTACCAGGATTTTGTGCCTGCTAGCTTGATCTGACTCTGACCACTCCTGTACTTCTGAAGAAAACGTCGTCATACACATTTTTTTAATGGTACGTTGTCTTTCCACTAAGAGTATGAAATCATCTTCAAAGACCCATACTCTAGGTTTCTGATGAGTTGGAATGAATTTAAAAAAATTTTATCACCAGTTACGATTTTAAAAACAATGCGATAGCCACTATATCAATCACTATGACACACTTTTCTTCTAAGTGCTTAAATTATGAGAAACCTAACGGCAAAATATATATTAATGAGTAATTTTTCATAATTTCATATATGGTAAAAACATTTAATATTTAATTCCTTCTGAATCATTTGATTGGTGAAGCCATTACCATAAATTAACAATCTATACATTAACACACATCTTGGGCAACGACGTTCCTGTGATTATTCATCCTGAAAAGAATGACGACATCTGAAAGTTTCAGTCAATATATCTGAATCATCATGAGATGGATGTACTTTCTCGAATGGTCATCACATTGAAGATTTTTCTTGCTTCAATTCTACTATGAAATCATATTGTTACATATGACACTTGGCCAAGCAAGTCAGGGACTGGGCGAATGAATTCAGAAAGAGCACATCTTCTTTTCTGGAATAGAGCACCCCCTTACGAAAGTGGCAGTACGACTTTGATTCATAGATGGCAGCATTATCTGGGTCTTCCAATTTATAGCTAGAAGCCAAAAAAGACCCAAAGCCTAGTGTCTAACACTCCTAGAGGTATTAATTTGGAGTGGGAACATGGAGGACATTGCGACCAGACATATTTCACGTGCCCCAGTCGCCATTAGTGAATACGACGGATTTTCGGATAAGCCGGTATTCGAACTCATTACCTTTCGGTAACGAGAACGAATGGCACGATTGATTATATTCTCGAGTCAACTCCTGTTTTGTTTCATCAAAAATTTTATTTACTCAGAGCTACTTGCAATTGGCCCTTAAAAAATTACTTGCTAGATTTGAAATTTATTTTTTTGTTTTTTCTCATTCCTTGCTAAGGCAACTCCCAAAATTTTCGGTGACCTTGTTGCTACACAATACTTCTGAATTATATAAAGTATTTATAATAACTGAGAAATAATTTATTTTGGTTAAAGAGTCTCACTAAAATTGGAATATTTCTTTGTGACAAAGCATTTTGCGAAACGCTATTACAGTTATAAAACGTAATAATATGACTCCAAAAATTATGGATGAGATATATTTTTCTTACACAATATAATAC
Source organism: Latrodectus geometricus (assembly GCA_026290005.1). Taxonomy (NCBI): domain Eukaryota; kingdom Metazoa; phylum Arthropoda; class Arachnida; order Araneae; family Theridiidae; genus Latrodectus; species Latrodectus geometricus. The sequence continues at coordinate 350,618 of JAPDSC010105760.1, read as the reverse complement.
ACGATTATAATATTTTTTTTATTATAATAACTAATGAACAAAATTATTTTTACCCTAAGTTTTTGTAATTCTAGATTCTACATCTACAATAATTAAAGTATACTTCATCCAAAATAAAGCAAATTCTTCGAAGATTAAAAAATTTTCAAAATAAACTAGAGTATAAATTACAAATTATATTTTGTCATAAGAAAACAAAATGAAATGTATGCTTAAGTAAAAGGCAATTGTGCATGCATAAGAGATTTCTATAACGCGTCACCTACCAACCAATGTATGCTTAAAAGCCCGTGACATGCTTCTGTGTGATTCAATTGAATTCTTTTGCAGTAGGTTGAGATGTTTTAGATCAGCAATGTAGTTTAGCTATATATAAACCTATAAATCGATTGAGAAAATAATGCCATATAACGATAAATCCCAACTATAACAAGAAATATGGTGATTGTTAAAGAATGGCTGCATTATAAACTGATGTCAAAGCTTTTGTGGAATAATATAATGTGTGGAATGTTTTGTGGAACATTTATAAATTTGATTGCTATTCAAAGTGGACGAGAAATTGAAGATTTAAAATTAATATGATCTTTTTAGCGCTACTGATAACAGAAATTATGAGCCCTGATTTGAAACATTGAAAGTCAAAAACTTATTGCATTAAAATACCGATTTATTTATTTTTAGATTTCCGATAGTGAATCGAAGTATTAAAAATTCGTGAGATGGCTTATAACACAATTACAGTGACTGATATTTATTCAGATAGTTTTAAAGACTTTCTTTTTACTGCGTTGGCACAGTTAGCATTAAATAAGGATAGAAATAAATTCTTTAATGGTACTTTTCACTAAATATATGTAGACTTGATATCGCCCAGAAAAAAAACAGTTCAATTATTTAATAGGCATTATACAATTTTTTTCCATAAGATTTATTAGTCGTGGCGTCACAAGGCATCCGCATCTAATGCTGACGAATTGGGTATATTTTTGGGGATCCAGAAGCACACACAAATAAGTCAAGAGGCACGAGCAAGGATCCTCACCACGTGGTCACAGTGAGCTGCTCGTATTTCTCCCATTCTCTGGCAGTGACGCATTCCAGTGCTTGACACTCAAGAGAGCTCGGGGTGCAATAAACTCGGACCACAACATCGCCCCAGGCTCCAAACCCACTGATCCACTTCTGGGCATCAAGAAAAACAAAGGCGGCCTCTTCTAGTTGTAAAGTGAGGCGGGCTTTTGCTCACTCCATTAAAAAAAATAATAATAATAAACTACACTCCCAAATACCAGCGTAAGAAAGGATGAGTTATTACATTCGATAAAGCAGCATTTCTCTCTCTTGCTTTATTTTATTCCTTCTTTGCATAATGGTGGAAATTACCATCATAACATTGAATGCCGAGTTCACTTTAAGTTGATTGTATTTGGATATCTTTATAATGTCCATTGCATAAAAAGAAACATGCGACAACGAGCTTGAAGTTGTCATTCCGCTGTTTGTTGTAGTTGCAATAAACGCATGAATTCGTTTTTAATTTTGTTTTATTAAATTTGAGTTTTTATTGCTAAAAAAGTGGAAGAAAGGTTTGTAACATTTCTGTTATTTTTAGAGCAATTTCTGAAAAAGTGTGCGCTTAATTATTTTATTTTAAATAATAATTTTGCATGGTGATGAAAATTATCCATCCTATTGATTTTTACTCAATTTATATACTATAAATATGTACTAAGATTTTTTTTAACCATTTTTTATTTAATTTTGAACCTGAATTATATCATCTTGATTTATTTCACCAATAAAGAAAAAATCATGCAAAGAACTGTTAAGGAAAATTACAGCGGAATTAATAGCTTACTCGCGAGCGCGATATAACATACTTGAATACGTACTTTTTTTCTAATTAAAAAATTTACTAAAACTGGGCAGAAATTAAATATTGCGACATTATTGGTTTGTTTGGAAAGTAATTTCGTTTTTCCCACCTGAATCAGTTTTTTGCTGGTGAAACCAACCATTTTATGAGAATGAAATCATGATGCGACCAGAAAGATTATAAAAGGTACTGGACAAGAATGGACAATATATAATTCAATAAAATATTTATTCGCTATGTTTCTTTTATTTTCATATAAAACGAAATAACTCTCAGAACAATCCAAAAAATATATTAAATGGAATGTAAAATAAGTAAATTTTACACATATACTGCATGATGTAGTTAAAATCACATACATACACACACACACAATGAAAATTAACTCCTTAAAAATAAAGTTTTTTTTTTTCAGAAAAACTAATAAAAAAAAAATCAAAAAAATCCATGCGCAATTTATGTTAAATAAGTTTAATTATACACTACATTAAAATTGCCATTAAAATTGTTACACCAGGAAGAAATGCAGATAACAAAACGATATTTAATGGACAAATATATTATACTAGAAATAACAAGTAATTAAATTTTCAAAAAATTGGCTGGATAGATCGTGAGAAATCAGTACCCAGAACAACCACCTCTGGCAGTAATAACAGCAGTTATACGCCTGGGCATTGAGTCAAACAGAGATTGGTTTGCATGTACAGGTACAGATGCCCATGCAGCTTCAACACTATACCACAGTTCATCAACCGTAGTGACTGGCGTTTGGTGACGAGCCAGTCGCTTGGCAACCCTTAACCAGACGTTTTCTATTGGTGAAAGATCTGGAGAACGTGCTGGCCAGGGCAACAGCCGAACATGTTCCGTATCAAGGAAGGTCCGTACAATACCGGCAACATGCGGTCGGGCATTATCCTGCTGAAACGTAGGGTTTCGCAGGGCTCGAATAAAGGGTAGAGCCATGGGTCGTAACACACCAGAAATGTAACGTGCACTGTTCAAAGCACCGTCAATGCGAACAAGAGGTGACCGAGACGTGTATCCAATGGCACCCCATACCATCACGCCAGGTGATGGGCCAGTATGACGATGACGAATGCACACTGCCAGTGTCCGTTCACCACGATGCCGCCAAACACGGATGCGACCATCATGATGCTGTACACAGAACCTGGATTCATCTGAAAATATGACGTCTCGTCATTCGTGCGCCCAGGTTCATCGTTGATCACACCAATGAAGGCGCTCTTGTCTATGACGCAGCGTCAAGGGAAGCCGCAGCCATAGTCTCCGAGCTGAAAGTTCATGCTGCTGCAAACGTCATCGAACTGTTCGTGCAGACACTTTTTGTCTTCCAAACGACCCCGTTTCTTGACTCACTGCTCGTAACGTGGTTGCACGATCCATTACGGCCATGCGGATAATATGCCTGTCTTTTCGGCTGCTAGTAATAGGTGGCTGTTGAGATCCCGCATGGCGTTCCGTATTACCGTCCTGAACCCATGGATTCCATATTCTGCTAACATTTATTGGATCTCGACCGACGCGAGCAGCAATACTGCGATAAGATAAACCGCAATCCCGGTAGGCTACAATTCGACCTTTATCAAAGTCAGAAACGTGCTGGTACGCATTTCTCCTTCTTACACGAGGCATCACAACAACTTTTCACCAGGCAACAACGTTCAAATGCAATTTGTATATGAGGAACCGGCTGAACAATTTCCTCATTTAAACACAATGTAGGTGTCGCTACTGGTGCCTGCTTTGTCTGAATACGCTGAAAAGCTAATCATTTGCATATCACAGCACCTTCTTCCTTTCGTATAAATTTCTCGTTTGTAGCATGTCGCCTTCTTGGTGTAGCAATTTTAATGGCCAGTAGTGTAATTAGCCTATGTTTATTGGAACGAATGATACAAGATTGCCAACACGAGCAAATGCGTTAGGGATTAATACTTCGTTTTGAAGTTTATATTATGCTTTTAACATTTTTAATGTTGAATTAAAAATGCATTTGATGATTATATTTTCTTAACAAAAACGTATAAGGAAGAATACAATTCTTTAGCATAATAAAGCAATCAAACATAATCAACTTCCTTCAGCAAATATAATTGGATACCTGTTTATTAAAATTTTAATGAGTTGTTTTGACAATTACGAAGTATTTAAAATATGGAACCCACACACTTTTATTTTAAAATAGTTTATTACAAGTTCGATAGAATAAAAAGGCTCTGTTCTTTATAATTTATAGGTATTTAAACTTCAATATTATGTAGACCAAGGTGTGATTACAAGGTCCCACACAGTATAAACAATTCGTTCACTACAAGTATCAAATACTCAACATTATTTACGTTTACATTAAACGGAACTAAAAGTAATAACTGTTGTAACTTTAATAAAAGGAAGAAAATATATCAAGCGTCATAAAATTGATTTTACATGTAATAAAAAAAAATAAAAACTTTGAAATCAATTTTGATACGATTAAAACAATTTAATTACATGTAAAATTTTTTCGGTGAGAAATCCAGCACTAAAAAAGTCAACTGATATTGAGCACATTCTATTAATTATTTTTTTTTTTCGAGTGTCAGTGAATATGGAGTGCGCTGCTCCACTTTTCCAATTGAACCATAATTTGGAGTGGAGTCCGACCGACTTCCTCAGTACAACATGCCATAGTTCCACGTTTAATGGCCGTCCACAAAAGGAAAGGACAAAGACAAGAGAGAGAAAAAGTACATCCATGCTCGAACCGGGATTCGAACCCAGGATTTCGCTATCCGTTGTCAGGAGCGCTGACCACTAAACGGGGTGGGCAGCATTCTATTTGTTTAAATTTACATAAACCACACAGCTAATAGTAACGTAAATTATATTTTTCCAGTCATGGATATCATCCGATTCGAATTTGATTTGATTTGTTTGTTTGTTAAAGGTCGTCCATTCTATAAGGAACAACAGTGTAAAATGAATTTTTAATTATAACAGCATCCAAACAAGAGATGGGATACGAACCCACAAACTATAATATGGAAAGCTTGAGCGTGAACTATACGGATTAACTGATTGAAATAAAAAATTGTTTGATTTGTGAAAATTAAGAATAAACATTGTCTTCGTTTCAACATATAAATACAATATTATACAAATTAAACTATTTTTCTTGAGTTTTCTTTTTAAAAAGTATGAATACTTTATCAAAAGCATTCAATCTATTTAATCGAACAAACCATAAAAACTGAATTTTTTTTCTAGTGAGAATTTGTTTATATTCGGATTAAAAAACAAACACAACTTAATTATCCATACCACCAATATTATGATAATTAATGATGTCTGTTCTCAATATATCCATTCCAATGCAACAAAATTAGTTTTGAAAAAAAATTAGCGTGAATGTTTTACAGATTTAAATAAAAGAGCTATCAAAATAATTGGCCATCATTCTTTTGAACGCCAAAGTTCTCCCCTTTCCATCTTCAATTGGCACGATTTTCTATTGAGTGATTGTTTCCAAAAGAAACCCAACAAGCTTAAGAAGTAGGTTCAGCAAACAAACAACAGGTCACGGGTGTTGTTTGAAGTGTACTTGTTTTTACATGATAATCAAAGTGAATACTTATTATAACTGAACAATATACTTATAAAAGTACATTTTTTAAAAAATTACGAAAGAATTCACTAAATATGCCGCTAAAAAATAATTGTACTGAAAAGAAATGACAGTTAGTTAGAATTATACACAAAAATTCGAAATATTTTTGCACATTTGAATGAATGGTATCAACAGTTTACGATATGAATTCAGAAGATATTGTAAAATTCATGTAAGTTTATGAAATATCCATTGATAAAAACGAAATTCGTATTTACATGTGAGAAAATTCCTCGAGATTTAAAATGAAAAAGATTAAATATATTTTTATCTCTAATAGCTGAAATATGTTGGTTGGAGTGTAATGAATACAGTTCACTATATTGATATAATGCAAAAACCTCATTTTAAGTAATATACAGCTTAAATTTCTTTTAAATATGAATCCTTATTTTGTTGAATATGATATATTTAAAAACACTTTATAACATAAACAACGAAAAATATTTGAAAAATCAAAAGTAAAGTCCTAAGTGAAAAAATAAAATAAAAATAATAAATTTAAAGATTAAATTTTTTAGCTCACTTTATTTACGTATTTTATATACAAGTTTTCCCATTTAAAAATAAAGCAGGGGGGGGGGAGAAGTACCATCTTCTACAAATTTGTTTTGCAACACGACTTTCGAAGCCTCTCAACTCAATACAAAAAATCCATTATAAATTAATATTTTTCTGACATAATAGCCAACAATGTATTCGATATTCAGTTGTGAAGTAAATATTTTGCACAAAAAGTGTCACGATTTGATTAAACCGAGGTGAAATTTGATCGAATACTTCTCACAGCGAATTACACTCTATTTACAAACACAGAAGACTCACGCAAGCAGTCAAAATGTTTCGGATTTTTTTATTAGCACTAATCGGAATATATATATACAAAATATAATAGCATGAGCAAATATTTCGCTATACTAAGGAATTCATTACGCAATGCCAATAAATAAAAAGCAACATTCAGAGAAAAGCAATAGCTAACAATGCACAAAAAGTGCATTGAAAAATAAATACATACTTCATATTTGAACGAGTGTTATTGTATTAGTGTGTGCTAACTAGTGGCGAATAATTCTTCAAGTCAGCTTCTAATAGAAGAATTTAATTTTCATCCTAATTTTTCGATGATGTAATTAATATTGAATTGAATATACCAAGCGTAGAATGAGATGTTAATATTAGAAAAATCCGTATATATGAGAGAAGTTTTAGGATTATTACGACACCAAATCTGTAGTATATACTAACCTGTAACGTTTTGAATAGAAAGAATTTAGCTTCGTTAAAATATTAAACGCTAGAATCCCTTTAATGGAATTTTAACGAATGTCAAGAATACAGAAAAAGATGGACATGGAGACCGTTACTTTTATAAAATTTGGATTGTAAGTTTGACGGCCCAAACAAAACCATTTTTGATTGAGTCAAATTCAAAGTCTTTACCTTCCGATCGAAAATCCCATAATCAAAATTCAAAAATATATAATTCTGGTTTTTGTTCTCAGAGTAACTATACGGAAACATTTGTGAATAATTTTTGTTGTCGTGTGCCAGCCAGGCTGGCAATATGGGGTGCGTTGCTGCACTTTTCCAACTGAACTGTATTTGGTGTAGAGTCCGACTTCCTCAGTACACACATGCCATAGGTACGCGTTTATAGGGTAGGCAACCATTCACACAAAGAAAGTATGGAAAAATACAAGAGAGAGAGAGAAAGTACATCCATGCCCGAGCCAGGATTCAAACCCAGGTTCTATACGTAGTCCGGAACGCTATTGCGAATAATTAAAAATATAATAGAAACATAGGAATGGTAAAAAATTCTTACTAAACTCTTTGAATTTGGAGAAAGTGTAAATAAAATAAATATATAAATTTAAAGATAAATACGAAAATTATTCTTCATACGACGAAGATACATGAAAGAATGCCAAAGATAGAAATTTATTCATGATAGCATACAGGTTACGGAAATGGTTCCCGAGGCACTTGTTCACTTCTTCTCTTTGGTTGAATAGATCTCCAGGTATAAATTAGAAATGAACTCCATGGATTATGAAATAAATAGCCTTAAGCAAACAATCTGATAACGGAAATTTCAAGGGCAACGTCGTACGCTTATTACTTAACATTCATGTAGCATTTGTAAGGAAACAGTGCATGTTTCTGTAAAATAATAGCAATAAATAAATGCGGAAACACAACACCAGCTAGAATTTCAAATGAAATTTTAATTCCTAAGGAATTTATTTAAAATTATAGATTAATAATTTACAAAAATATAAAATCAGAATATATTTTAAAATTTTACATCCACTGTTTCGCCATTTTTTTAAATCATTTTCTGCATACAAGAGCTAATTAAAAGAAGTTAATTCGGCCAATCTGACCAGGACTTGGTATAAAAGATGCGAAATCAGCAAGCATATCTATTCCCAAACTGAAGATTTGTTTATTTAAATCAAAAAAGTAAATTAAAAAACACAACATTTAAAAATATAACAAAACACCAAAAAAGATTTATTTCAATGTATAACTTATATTTCTTAAATAAATTTATAATCCCAAAAACTTGTTTTGATTGATTAAAAATATAACATTACACAAAGAATAATAATATCCCTACAATTTCCATGACATTTTACTTAAGATTTAATTTAGTGATGGAAAATCAATAAACATGAGTGGGTATTTTGTTTACAGAATTGAGAAAATCCAACTATTAAACAAGACAGGGAAAGAAAATAAACTATAAATATATTTCTTATAAATTTAACAATGAATATGAAAGTAATGATAGATGTTCGATCAAGTGTATCCAAACATCGTTTAAATTTACACAAAAATCGTCGTATATAAGAGTTTATGTATGAAAGGATTTAAAAATATATATATATATAATTTAATAAAAATCAAACACGGGGAAATTTATTATCCAATTAAAAAATAACAAATATTAGATCCTACTACTTAAAGCGAGATCTCTAGTTACATAACAAAGATAGAATAACATGTCCATCTACCCGATCTTTTTTTCCGATTCGGTAGCAACAAATATATACAGAGGGATGGTCGGTTGCCATAAATGGATGAGACAGCGGAAGGATTCATCAGAGTGGATGCGGGTGACGTAACCGTGACGTACCGATGAAGATACTCCACAAACCACTAGGCTCATACTCTCGGAAGCAAAGAAATTGAAAGCGAAGTGGAGTCCGATAACAGTTGTCTACACATGATTTCTAATGTGACCTTTCTCTTTTTTCGACCCCATAAATTTCTCTTTCGCGTTATCGAGCCATACACGTTCGTTGAAACCTCCAAGAGATTAAAACTGCTACTCGAGAAATTAACTGACGTGCTCAGATATGTGGTGAATTATTATATAAATCGAAATAAAATCCTTCGCACTTGTTAGTAAGAGAAAAAATTAAGTTACGAACTAAATTCTTCGGCATCAAATTCATAGTTTACGGACAGAAATGAAATGAAAATTCAAAGCAGCATAAAATGGCATCCGTCAAGAAAATTCCACCTAATCGTTTGATAATGTTCCCAGAACGGAATTAAAACAAAAATTCATTAAAAAGAACAGGCTTGGAAAAGTTTTAGAACATATGATTCGTCATTGTAGCACAATTTATTTGCAAAAATAACTAATAGTGCCTTAAATTCATTATTTTAACAATGAAAAAGCTATAAATTGTGAACATAACCAGAATTCTTTTTCAAACAAATAGTTTAACAAAGTAACTCCATGTATTTGGTAGTTTTTCGTTGGCGATAAATCGTGTTGTTCGGTGATTTTTTCTTTGGTCCTCCGCATTTAACACAGGCTCTAAATTTTTTAACGTTTCGATGAATGACTATATACAAAGAAATATAGCAGCGCGTTTTTCTAACAGTGAATATTCTTTATATAAAAAATCAAGAGGAAAATTCTATGGACTTCCTAAAAAAAATACACTGTCGCCCAGCCTGTCTAGTAGACAGCGTGCCTGACTGCGCATAAGGAGGTCCTGGGTTCGAATACCGGTTCGGGCATAGATGTACTTTCTCTCTCGCTCCTGTCCTTGTATAAATGAGTTGTGAATGGTTTCCTACCCAGTAAACGAATACCTATGGCATGTGTGTACTGAGGAAGTCGGATTCCTTCACATAAATGTAATCACATGATCACCAACCACCAGAGTTGCGATGATGGTTGTATTGAAAACATTTATACATAAACTAGAAAGTGAAAACATTTGTATTCTATGTATAATACACATTTGAATCAGTTAGAATTGAAAATTATAAATAAAGAAATTACTATAATCACTTTTTATCAATGTTTCAAGTTATTGAATGTTTCAATAATAATCATTTTAAATTTGCTATATTACATTATCTAGTTTGGTATCATAATCTGATGAATTGGCTTAGCATTTCATCTTGGGCGATGGGGTGGGCCCAAATAAGATTCAACCGTATTAACCTTACATGAATATAATTTTGAAGATAAATTACAACTGACAACAAACTATTAGCTTTTAATTCCACCACTATACATTTTAAAAGGAGAAAGATTCTAACTAAATATATTGAAATAAATCTGTGTTGAGTGTAAATTTTTTTGAAAATAAAAACCAGGATGTTTTTCAGTGACACATTTTTGGACTGCAAAATTTACCTGCTATTAAGCAAATAATCAACACGCATTCAACATAATATTGCTTAATTGAATTTACCGGATATACTAGAAATGCAACAAAAGTAAAAAAAATAAAATAAAGCAAAATTCTTTGATTATTTAATACGCATTTATAGTATCAATTACGATCATTTAATCTACATATCCTACCAGGAATTTAATTTCAATATTAAGAGAAATGAAGCTTAATATTTCGTCTTATTTTCTAGAGATATCCTGATGTTTGAAACAGCATAAGTCACACACAAAAGATTTGGATCGAACAACAATGCGAGATATCTATTCTTACCTATCATTAAAGAAAAATAAATTGTAACAGAGGTATCATATTTCAATTGTTGCAAGTAACAGACTACTACTACTGTGTTATAAATGTAATTATCCTTTTAATCTACACAACAGACAGAACTTTCTAAGATTATATATAAATATCGTTACGAACACAATGGGCACTTGATAAACAGCTATCATATCTTTAAAAAAAAAGTTTTCGTAGAAAAAAATAGATAAAAATTTGTTTCCATAACCAATTGGTAAAATATATTCTTTTATCAATAAATCAAACGTTTACGTTCATTAAAGACATAATAAAATGAGCTCAATAAAAACAATAACTCATTATTCAATAGGTTATTTCGAAATGGGGGAAATATGGGTCATAGGCAAGGTTACTTTGTTCTTTTAAAATTAATTCCATTTTCATTCTGTCAACAGTGAGTCGAAACATTTAATGAAGGACGAGAGAAAGGTGGAGAACTATGTGGTAAAAAAACAAGAATTTATTTAACAATATAAATCGCTATTTACTCTTTTAAAACAAAAGCTAATGAATAAGTGAGAGTTCTATAAACTATGAATAAAATTTAGAAACTCAAGAAGACATCGAAAAGAAATGCCGATTCTAACAATAGATAATTTGAAATTAATGTAACAAAAGTACATGGATTTGTATGAAATCCAACGGTTAGAAAAAAACCATGGAAATTAAATATTTTTTAGCTCCAGAATAAATATTAGTTTGTACTAACTTCCTTGACGTAATGTACATATCAATATTCAATTTGTCCACCATAATTATTAACTACCATATTATTCAAACTGATATCATATTATGAAATTGCTTAAGAGCCAATATGAGTTTGTTTTTGGCTTCACTGCATTACATTTGAAAATGTAAATAGAATTATGTCGAATTGTCTCAGGTAAAACTATACTTTAGGGTGCCCTTTGGTGAACTTAGCGATTTTTTTGGCGCCATTCCTGTTTGCGCGGATTACAGTGCTAACAGGTAAGGTTGAACATTAAAAAATAATGCAATGTTCGTTGGTTGAATTGCAGTTTAGGTACCCTTCTTCGCTAACTCGCTAATTTGAAGCGCTTTTTCACGCATGCTCATTAATTACAATTTTGTTTTAGCCTTTTCATTGATCGTTAATTAAGTTTCCCTTTGAAATAGTGGTACAATTTTCAAAATGGCATCGGCGATTTTGGAAACGCGCCAAGTAGAGGATCTAAAGCACATTTTCACCTGTTCGTTGGATTTCCAAAATTCTAAAAATGATAAACCAATCAAAACACGATTCGCTTTTGTCCAGCTTTGCGATCAATCGAATTCACAACTTGGCGAGAATCAAAGGGGTACCCTAAAGTATAATCTAACCTTGTCTTACATTATTTTACTACTGTATATACAGAACTACCAATAAAAATAAAACTGTGACGTATACAGGGTACAATGTGGAAATGCGGAGTTAATGTTCAAATTATTGGCACGCGTTTAAACCATCAACTAATGAATCCTCTTATCACTTTATAAAGAAAATCAATATGGTGCTGTGAAATTGAAACATAACTACTGAGTTGTCTTGAAAGTTCGAGTCGATATTTTAGGACAATTAAAACGCAGCTCATTTAAATATTGATATACATTTATTAAATTGGTTAATCTGCGCTTTAGGTCCCTTACTTCGCCAACTCACGAATTTAAAGCGTTTTCTCGCGCATGCTCAATAATTACTCGTTTGTTTTAGCCTTTTCATTGGTCCCTAATTAAATTTCACTTTGAAATAGCGATAGAATTTTCGCCATAGCATCGGTGTTTTTGAAAACGCGTCAAAGAGGGGACATAAAGCGCATTTTCACCATTAAATTATATAGGTACCATTCTGCTCCACAACCTTTCTCCATCTTTCGTGTAGCTTGAGAATTCCGTCCTTCCCAAACCTCTCAGATTTCTCAGAAAAAAATGTGTCCAATTGGGTTTCGATCTTAACCAAAGAGTCGAAATTTTTTAATAAGGGAAATCCTTCATCCAGCATTCTCGCCATAAACAGCGCTTATCGTCTTTGCAGCTTTTGTGAAATTTGTCCTTTCGGAAAAACAAAAGCATTCAATGCCTATAATGCTCTTTATTTGCACCCCTATTCTAAGGCGTAGAAAACTAAGAAAAATTAATGACTCGCAACCAAACTATTTTTCCAAATATGGCTGAAGCTATTTCTTTTAGAATATGTCATTTGTTTTCAATAATTATGATATATTCAGGTCTCTCGCACTACCTACCGAAAATAGGTACGAACTTTCCAAACAACCCAATATTAAGACAATTGTAAAGTTGATCTACAAGAATGTTGTGAAACTGCGATTTTCCATACATATCTATATCAAAGAATTTTTGAAGGAAAAGCTTAGAAAACTCTTAAGTCACCTTTGGCACTGCTTAAGAATTTTCTAAGGCGAGTGCATGCAGAACGAAAGGATGTTTTTCTAATTGTTATCTTTTGTTAGATGTAATAATAGACATTTAAAACTAGAAAGCATACACGCGACTTGAAAAATGATATATATTACAAGTTAAAATATTACATGTATGACATTCACAACAGTATAGTATACAAATCATTTCCGTATACTTTTTGGAAGTAATCTGCACGGTTAGCCTATACTTGAGTGTGCCCCCTTGATTCTCGACAAGTTTTTTTTATGTATTTTATTAAGTTTGCTCATATTATCTTCATTGAGTTTCATTATATTTTAGCCGCCATACCTATCTGTTTGTACGGTGCTCAGCGCAAACAAGAATGGCGCCAACCAAAAATCGCCAAGGTATCACCCTCAAACATAGTTGTACCAATCCGCACATCATCTGAGACTGTATATTAGAAAAGATTTTAATCGATGATTAATTAAGTAATTCTAAGATATGATTATTCTTGGAAATGTCAAAAAATTAGAGTATTAAACTAGGCAGACAAATCCTAACCGAGAATTATAATTTTTTTATCAATAGCCAATATAAAGCTATTGAAAGTGAGTAAAATTAGAACTGTTCTATTCAAATTTCTAAATAAATGTGAAGTTCAACTATATTATTTAATAAAAAGAATTTTGCTAAAAAAATAGTCATATATCTTTCCCACTTATCAAAAAATATTTATTTTGTTAACAAAGCATCAGACGAATTTTCATTGGAAATATTTAACAAAATATTTATAAATCTCAATCTTCTTTTTTTCAAGACTAGTATAATTATTAATACGGTTTTAAAAATTCTTCAATAAGAGACTTTTCTTAAATCGTTAAAATCCCAACATATTAAAAACAAAAATTTGATTATAAACTGTGACACTTTATGGAATCATTTACTATCAAATTAATTTATAAAAATTTTTCAAAAACGTTCTTTGTATATTGAAGCGAATTCTATCACAACGAAATGATTTGCGATTGCGTTAAGAAAGTGGAAACATTAATTATCCTAAAAACGTCGCGCACGAAATAAAAATTGGTCGCCAGGCCTTAAAATCCAAACACGTGTCAAAATTCACGTGCTTGGAAAAAACACATTTCTCATTCTACTTTATCGTGAGTAATAGTTTTCGTCTTTCTTTTCTAATCTTGAGAAAGAAAAAAATTATCTTAAAATTCAAACATAGCATCACAATAACAAGGATGGAATAATATTTTGACTCATTTTTAAAACTTGTTACTATCGCTTTTTAAGACATTGAATTAATGCTTAGTTATATATTTTTAATTCTGTTTATTGTGCATGTTTTGTATTTTTTATATGGTACAAAATAATGTTTTTTTTTTTTTTACGGTGTTTCGTATCCATTCCAAATAAATTTAAATATTTCATTTGAAAATAAATACTTAAGTCTATCCAACAATAAATGTATTTAGAATAAAAATGAAAAGCTTGAATTCCTCGAATTCTAAGATACAGGATTCAAGGAACTAGAAATTTAATATTGCTCTTTAATTCGTTAACCCATTAACATGCATACTCGAGTCATAATTCGCTAAATCACGCGTTAAAAAATGTGTATTAAAGGGTTACAATCGTTTTAATGCTCTTTTCCAAATATTATAATTTAATTAAAAAAAATTCTTTCCGAAGCTAATTGACATAAAAACATTAATAATAAATATAATTGCAAAATGAATATAGTGTTATTTACAGAAAAGTTAGATTAACGCAAGGAGATTTTGTACGTTAAAGACTATACAATATTTGTATAAAATTGTGCCAATATTTATTTAAATATAATCAGTATCATTAAAATTTAAAAAAAAATAAGCACTTGAAATTTTTCGATTGTCTATAAATGTAATTAAATAATTCAAGACGAAAAATATTAAAAATGTTTTATAATCAAAATTAAAAATTTTTTTGATGAAATAAATTCTAATTGTTTAATTTGCTCATGAATTCTTATTGCGTGTTCTTAATGAATGTATGATTTTTTATAATTGACGATTTTCACCATTAAAATTAAATTTTGGATTACATTTCAATTAATAACTGTTAATATTAGAAAACAGTATCTTCTTCTTCTTCTTTTTTTTTTTTTTTTTTTAAATTCTTTAGATTATATAAAAAATGTTTAAAGAATTGTGATATGTCTAACTTCTAATAAATAAATATAAAAACAAAGTGATAAATTACTTCGACATACTGCTAAAAGAACAAAATTTAATTGCTAATTATTTAATGAGTAATTACCCTAAATACACAATTAAAAATGTTTCGATGAAATGAATTCTCATCCTATTGCATGTTCTTAATAAATGCACACATTTTTTATAATTAACAATTTTCCCCATTAAAATCAATTTCTGAATTATATTTCAATTAACAACTGTCAATATTGGAAAACAGTATATTTTTTCTTTAAATCATAAAAAAAGATGATAAAAAAAGAATTAATTGTCCTACTAATAATAAAAAATAAATATAAAAACAAACTGATAAATTACTTTTACACACTACTAAAGAACAAAATTTAAATGATAATTATTTAATAAGTAATTACTTCCCTAAAAAAATAATTTAGCAAAGAGCAAGTTATGTTACATTTATTGTAATCTTGTAAGGATAAAATCAAAAAAGAGGAACGAATGATCAATTCATTTATTTAGAAATTTAATTTTAAAATAGTATTAAGTACGATACACCACCAAAGCTGACTTGGAATTGCGAAAATCCAACTGTTGAGTACTTTGAATTTCTACCATGCACGAGCACAGATAGCAACTCAAGCGGTAATTAGGAGCCTCTTCTTATCAGCAAAACAATCTGGCATTGGATTCCTGCCAGATACAAATGTTTTCATCGATCCCGCAGTTAAGGGGGATGCATCCCAAAGAAAACACTTGAAGACGAAAACGCCACACATCCTTAAACGAATCGGCAGAAATAATTTTAATTAGCACTTGTAATATCAATTACCTAAATAACATAAAACAGAATTCTGCACAGTTTACTTTCAAGAGAAATAAAACAAAAGTTTAACTATGCACACACAAATTACATTTATGAAAATAAAACTTTATTTTTCACAATTCTTCAAAATAAAAATGAAACTAGCTGTCAGATTGAAAAAAAAAAAAAATATTCTAACAATATATTAAAATTACGAAGTTTTTAAGTAGTCATACTGAAATGTAATTGAACTCTTCATATAAATTGAATAACTAAAATAATAACTTAGCAAAAAACATAAAAAAATGTCCTTTAACATTCTTTCAATATCATGAAAATAAGAAATTTTAAACTGTTAAACTACCTACCAATGAAGGGCCAATGTTAATACATAAAATCTACTAAATTCAAAAACTTCACGTAACGAATCGTATGTTATATCTCTAGCAATATACTTGACGAGGTCCACGAACTTTCAGAAAATAGAAAACAAGCATTGGAGACTTGTATAGGTCTCCAAGAGATCACCCCAGGCACTCAAGGATATGTGAAGGTAATGCCAGAACATCTTGATTTTTAGGACCTTTTGGGTGCATCTCGTAAATCCGCTCAGGTGTCCACTGAAAATCGGGAAAATGCTATCTGAACATATCTATCGCAATCAAGAGCAAGGGACAATCAACTTGAAACCAGGGTTGGCTGGTCAAATTTGCCTGTCAGCATGTCTTCTAATGAAATACAGTTCAAGATTTGTCATTGAATTGGTAACTGGTAATGGTTCTTCAGAAAACCAAAACGTCTGCTATTTCATTCCTCCATATGTCAACATGCGAAGGAATCCACTAAATCCACTTTATAGAGTGACGACACAAGCTTAAGATGAATAGTATGTAGAAGTTAAAGTTGAAAGAGTGGGGATCTTTAAATATTATATAGGCATTTTCCAAGTAAAACATTTCGATTTGGGAACAATAAAATTTTCTTTAACATGTCTGCTCTTATTTTTATCTAAATTTATTAAAATCAATTTTTTTTTCGTATTAATAAAATAAGGGTTTTTTTTAAGCCTATATTCAAAATTGATGGCATAGAAGAAAGGATGGTTTCATTAGGTTTGAAAGAACAGAAAGGTCTGATTTACGCTCTACGGTCACTTTCGAAATGGAAGCAGGACCAGGAGTTTAAAGTGGACACCGAACCTTAGAGAACATCCTTTGGAACTCTTGTGGGCAAAAGCCCACAGTAATAACTTATTCAGCTGTTTGCTTGGCAAAGACTGAAGGGATACTTGTTTCGCTTTAAGTGAATAGTTTTGTTTCTGTGAATTGTTCTACTTCTGTAAGTTCCTAAAACTTACAGAAGTAGAATTACGGTAACAGAAGCCCACGGTACTAATTTATTGGGCTGTTAGCTCGGCGAAAGACTGAAAGGATACTTGTTGTGTTTCATGTGAATCGTTCTACTTCTGTAAGTTTTAATTCTGATATTATTTAAGTTATGTTCTGGATTCTAATTATCTTGAATTATTATAAATTTAAAGAACATGCTATTTAGAAGTTAACTCGCTACCTTAACACCTTCTAACAAACTCAAACAAAAAAATCAAACAAAATCTTTAGGTTAATAAATAAACTAGATACAAAAGCAATATAACCCATCCCTTACAAACAATCTTTCATTCGTACCAGTAGACGAATTGCAATCAATACAAATTGTGTTTAGCAATGTAACTCAGCCTGTTAAATTTGATGCAAACGAATGTCTCGCTATTTCATGCACAATATACCATAAACATGTAAAATACAAACCAATTATATATTTCAAAACTCTTTTTAATAATTTTGTATATTACTTTGTACTATTTATTATCGATTTCATATAATATTAAATTCTTGAAATTTTACATATTTTATTTATACGCTCAAAAAACAACTTTTTTCAAAAGCTAGCAATAAATTTAAAGTTCAGAACAAAAGCTTTTACCAATTATCTGATTCCCCATATGCAATTGAAAACTTTCAATTAGTTTTAAAATAAAAATTTTTATTGTCTATTTAAAATAATTAAGTTCTGTTAGATGCAAACTAAGTTTAATTTACACAGTTAAATATTTTTCAAATCGAAATGCAAATTTTCTCAGAAAACGTTTTCAAAGTTTTAAAACAATGTTTTAAAATATCCAATTCATAAAAACCAATACTGATGAATCAAAGAGCAATGAACATTGTATCTTACGGTAATTAAATTCAAACAAATTTTTAACACAACGCTATCTGAACAATTTACAAACAAAAATAAAGTGTTTAAAATAATTTACTTCTGAGATTTAATCACGCGACATTGAAAAAAGGAATAAAAAAGAATGTTTGCGCGCATTATCAAATTGTTCTACCGCCAACCTTGCGATATGGAGTCGCCCAATCCGGGCAATATTTCAGACGTGATGTAATATTTATCAATATAAATAAAATACCAACAAAAAGTCACGCACATAAATACTATCAAATTCGAATTTCTTTCCTTTTGAACTTCATGACTCAACGTCTTTCGGAAAAACGAGATTGCTTAGGAGAGTAAAATTAAAAAAACTAAATAAAACGTCGCGATATGGAATAACAACACTGAAACAATTGATAAAAAGAAAACGTAGCAGCGCGGTCAAAAGCAACTGAAAACAAAGATCCCAAACAGAATGACAGGTAACTGTGACTTAATCTCAAATATGAGGGTGTGTTGCGTGGTGGACAAAGATGAACGCCGGATTTTGGGAAAAGTGATCCCGGAAAAGAGAACGAAGGTAAGATTTTTATTCCTACTTCTCACTATTCTCAAGAAAGATGTCACAACATGTAAATAAGCCGTCTTTGTAAGCATTTCAAGAAAATAATCTCGAACACAGGGAGCACAATCGATATTCTATAATGTATTCTTAAAGTTCAACGGCTTCCCGCTGCATTTTCTGACGTCACTGCAAACCAATTTTAATCTATTTTTTTTTTTTAAATTTCATTATTGTTTGTATTATTTTTTGTAAATTTCAAGAAAAAAAAGTTTGATTAGAACATCATTATTTTATCGTTTTTAATATTCATTGTCAAACACATAGAAGCAATAAAATTCATATAAATATTAAAAATAAATCAATCCAGAAGAATTGTTTTATTACCCAAAAAATATTTTTTTAATTTTAGTTTAATTTAAAAACATTAAACTAAAATTAGAAAAATAATTCAATCTTATTCGAAAATATTATATTCATAATAGCATCTCTTCATGTTTTAATCACATATTGTTTCAAAATATTTATAATTTTTATTTGTCTTCTACTTTCTCAGCTTCGGTTAATTTCTTTAAGCTTGGATATTTTCTTTTCTTAATTATTTCTCAGGCATTTGGGAATTATCATAAATATGTATTATGAAAAAGTTCATTCAGAGAGTTGTCATTAAGCAAATTTAATTTCTAAAGACGATCCATTAAATCAGAATAAACCCCTAGGGGATCTTAAATGGATCTATAGCATCCCATCTCAGCAATCTTCTAAAAGTTTCTAAATAATTAAAAATCATAATCCTGATGAAATTTAAATTCTTTTTGTTCAGATTTGTAATGAATTTATTATCTAAGTATTTTATTTACAATTATTAATGCTATAATCATGCTGTATGCTATATATATTGGAGGAAAATGTAAGGATGTCTATTTAGAAAATAATTATGTTAAAATGAGTTTATGCAACAAAAAGAGGAAGCATTTGTGCGTTAGGTCATTGCCATTAAAGTTTTTTAAATTCAGTCTGAATGTTTAATTCACAGAATTTACCTCATTAAATTCCTTTAAAATATGATAATAATCATACAATTTAGTAATTGTAGAAACTAAAATGTACAAACTCCTCAATGAAAGAAAAATATCAGAAAATAAAAATTGTGCGAAAGACAAACAGAAGAGTAGTAAAAGTCTCGTAAAAATCATGTTATCTATCATCCAAAAAGTGTAGTGGTATTAGACCACTCAAAAACTGAAAAAAGAAAAGATAAATGAATAGAATTTATGAGACTAACATATTGATACATAGAACATTGATTCTTTTTCCCGAAATATTACCGTAAATACAACTACTGTGTGCCAAGTAGAATTCAACGTGTGTGTGTATGTATGCATATATATATATAAGGTTGGGGAAAAAGAAATCCATTATTTTTACGTGAACTTTTTGTAACTTCTTTCAGATTCGCTTTGTAAAAAGGTTTAAAACAGTTTTCATGTAGATTTTTAGGTCTTGTGCGAAGCTACGACTGCTGACATGCTGTTCAGTTTGATAATTTTTGATATTTTATAGACATTCTCGACGATGTTGTATCCATGGGAGGTGTATCTTTAAAATCCAAATACCCAAACGGAATCGACGAAACAGAAATAGTACGTAACTGGTTATTACAGTCTTATATAGGACGATAAACACCTTTCACAATTTTAGCCACCTGGTTAGCATTTTCGCCATTATAAAAGAAAAACTAAAATGTGTCGAATTTTCTGTTTGTTGTCTTCCATTTTTAAGACCTTGTACTCGTAACTGAATCAATCAAACAAAAAACTGCAAGAGAATATTTTAGTGTCAAATGTCACCTTTCCAACGAGCATAAATCTGAAATTGTTTCATAGATACATCACGAGATAGCGATCACTACAGACGTCTACCGAATGGATAACTTTTTCCCCAAACTAATATAATCACTTTTGTCATTATAACAATTTTTATTAAAATTATATAGAGTATGTAGCTGAATTCCAAAAATAGACAAGAAAAATAAGAAATGTTAATTACTAAATGAAGCTGATCAAATTAAATGTTTATTCTCAATCTTAATTTTTATTCTGTTTTTTAGAATATTAAATCCTTTACCCGCTCTCAAATTATTCAAGTTTAGTTGAATTTGAGAATCATTAACAAATGAAACTAAAATACTTTTAAGAAAAAAATAAAAAGCTACACAAGAAAATTAGAAATAAAAAAAAATGAATCAAAAAAACAAAATATTAAATTGTCTGTATTTTAAGACACATAGAAACGATTTTTCAGAATGATGGAAGCAATATTTCATTTAAAATTTCTGGGAAACGGAACACAATAGTGGATTTTATACCCTCAATTTGAAAACCGCTTAAAGTTATAATTTTTTTTAAATAAAATTTCAAAAGTTAAAAATTTCCATTATTAATAATGGAAAAAGATAAACATATTAATGCATCCGTTTTTGTTTCGACTAAGCTGTTTTAAATCGTCCGGGTCATACAAATAATCTCTTGATGCTATTATGATGTACATAAATATAATCTTTATTCTGTTTGTGGGCCGAAATTTTTATTCACATTTCAGTTGGGAACGGCGGAATGAACTGAATTACTCAATTGGTCACTGAATTACTTAAAACATACGTAAAGTTTCACCTCGAAATTTTGATTATGGCGTTTATAGTTAATTTAAACTATGCTTAACATTGATTTAAATTCATTATACAGTTGCATTAGGAGTAATGCAACATTGTTCCGGAATTCTGTTCTCTTCACGAACGGTGTGAGGTTCTTTTTTTCTCTTTTTTAAAATCGTCAGCGATGCAGGCACACCTGAGGGTGTAGAGAAAAGAATATTTACCGAATCAGATCTCTCTTCTTTTTTGACATTGCTAATAGTGTATTTCTTATAATCTAGCACTTTATTTATAATATAATATTCTTTGTATTTATATAAAGTATACTGCCAAACTACACTTCTTATAAATACAGAATTTTATTTTATATCAGTTATGTGCAACGAACCTGTTTACGTTTTCCCCAACATGTTGCCAATCAGAAATCCATTGAAATGCCGATGAAAACCGTCTACTTTCACATTTAATTACTTTACGACAAAAGGTAGTTTCCAAAGCGTTTCAAATTTCATTCGAGCTTTTTTCAGCTAACAAATGAAATTTCATTTCTAAATGTTTTATTTGTCACCCAACGATCATTTTTTGCACATGATTGCTAGTTAGACCTAGAACTACGGTTAAAATTATGATTCCGAAGCCCTTCAGACATCTATGCCCAAAGGTGGGATTCGAGTGCTAACCATTCGGCTACCAGTTCGGTCATTTGGTAGTGTAAAAAAATCCTTTTAAATCACAAAATGAGATCCTTAAGTAAATAAAAAAATACCGCTATTTTTCAAAATCACAATATTTGTCGAAAGCTGAGGTACACAATCAGCAGGAAAAAGCAAATGGCAGGACACACTATTTAATATGATACGAAATATTAATTATTCATAAATTAGCTTTTGAATTTGATCACCCTCATTAGGATTCTTTTTTGCGTATTGAAATTATACATAAATTGAAAATGCTAATGTTTCAATCAGAAGAGTGCTATAAGTTGCTATCGTTGCATTCCAAATACACACCACATAATCCTTTTTTTTTGTTGAATATTATCTTGGCAGTCGAATAATTTGATGATGAATATTCCATTTCTTGGATGTGGAAATTCACACGTCTACAACAGAATGGAAACTATTTCGTGGTAATTCTAACAAAAAGTTTACGGAGAAACCAGTTTAGAACAGTGCGTTGCTCTGAAATCTGATTTTTTTTTTTATTGTTCAGCCCACAAATCAAAAGCAGACTCACAAACGGGTCACGGCAGGTCAGAGACAGGTAAGAAATCAAAGATTGATCTTACCAATAACGCACTTTAATACACCAGATCAGAAAAACAAAAATTCTCAGGAATAAAAAAACCAAGGCTGTTTGTGGGGAACATTTCTTTTTTATCGATTCTAATCACGGAAGCGTTTACTCAGAATCTATTCGCATGGACAGATTATTGAAAAACAAGACTGAATCACTTGGGCACTAGACAATGCGTTTAATAACTATGCCCGTTATCTAATGGTTACGGTCTAGCTGCCACTAGGCGAATAGAAGCTGTCTGAGACAGATGAGACATTTTTAATGCCAGCTTTTATGGATAATTATGATAATTTTGTCACCTCTTTACTAATCTTAAAGATAAAATTAAACATCAACATAATATTAAATGATCTTTAAAAGCTTCGTATATTTTAAACTTTATGCTATACCAATAAAAATATTTGTTGCGTTTTAGATGTCATCAATAAAGGATAAATCAATATGAATGTCTTAAATCACTGACATTCGAACATAGCCAATCAAATGTTGATGTGAAACGTTGCTACTTAATTATTGAACAAGGATTGATTTAAAGCTTTCCCAGTTCTAAATTTTTTGCCCTCAATCTTGAAGATATAAAATGTTTACTTTATAAATAATTTTATTACCCCTGCAGTTTCACCACTGCGGCAAAAGCTATATTTCAACGCTATCAAATGTAAATCTAAACATTCAACCATCAGTCATCTGACTAAGAGGGAAGAATGCGCATGCGTATAGTGCAAGTATATAACAAATTTTAAGAAATTTTATTTCTGAGAGCCACAACTCATTTATTGTAACTCTTTGTCAGAGATAAATCATTCTAGAACAAAGGTTGTGCCAATGATTTTTTTTCCATCAGCTTCTAGGGCCAAATAAACCCTAGAGGCCGAAAGAAGTTTAAAAAAAAAAAAAAAAAAAAAAAAAAAACATAAAGAGCTTTTTCATTCTAATCCTTGGTAAAATTGTTGTATTTCAAGTACAATTATTAGTATTAAAAATACGTCGCCAAAAATAAATTATCGAAGAAAATATGTGAAGGCCTATGAAAATGATCATTCTTTTAAAAATAATTTATTGAGAAAAAAGAATGGGTTTTTATATAGAAGATGCTGGCAACAGCGACAGGTTTGCTTTCTTTTAGGACAGGGAAACACGATTGTTCTATTTCATTATATCACTGATTACCAGAAAACTAAATTTTAAGGAAGTATAAAAAAAGGCTTACTTAATTTGCAAATATTATATCGTCATTTCAAACTTAAAAATAATTCTTTTCATTGTATGCTAAATTATTATAAGAAAAACAGCTTTTTTAAATAAATGTGAGAATGTTTTTATTAACTTACGGATTAGGACACTTTTTTTTATATATGTCTAAAAAGGAAAGTAAAAAAAAAATTTTTTTTTAGCAAAAAGAACAAATAGAATAAATTTTATTTAAATAAAAAAATAAGATTTTTTTTTTTTTTTTGCAACAATTGAATACAACTGTAGCGTCTATAAAAAGTCCCCAGAATGCAATTTCTATGGCTGATATCAAAATGCCTTATAACAGACTTGGGCCGTTTGGTTATCCATTATACGTTGACAAAATAAAATTAAAAAAAAATCTCTATCTTATAGAATCAAAATTCCAAATTTGATATGAAGTTAAAATTCCTATATCACAAAAAAGCTTATAATACAATAAAATGCTTTTGATGTAAAAATTAAAAGTTAAGTTAAATTACTACCTAAATAAATCTACTGTTGATTAAGGCAATAAATAACTTAAGCTCAATCAAAATAAAAGGCATTCTTACGAAAAGAACACTATTTAAAGATTCCTTGAAGGCAATGAAAAAATAAATAAAGTATCCAAATTACAAGCCTGCTTCTTTTCTGACTACCTTCTGCAAATAGACTTATTAGAATAGATTCTGTCAAGTCTTCATTTTAGAATTTGGCACCAGTAAATAGCTAAACAGAGAATATCACAACTCAAATGTTCTTTTTTTCAATTTTTGCGACCTAACGTTTTCCTTAAAGCAATGATCTAGTTGATAAGTACCCAAATTCGTTTTCAAACATGTGCTGTATACATCAATAATCGACAAAATATTATGAACTACAATACATGTTAGTGCATAACATCATTAGCTCCATGATGAAACAAGAATAACCAAATAAGAATTAAAGTAGCAAAAAGAGCTTGCATTTATATATTAAATGTCATATTGAATAAAAATAAAATTCCAATTATATTTAGCTTCTTAAAATGCGATTCAAATCTCCAAGGATGAAATCACATATTTTGAAAATATGTTAATATATTTCACAATACATTTTCTCCTTATATTAAGGATAAAACCAAAATTTTATTAAATAAAATTGTCCAAAATCTATTAAATAAAAATACTAAATTAGTTGCATTTTTGAAAATTCTTTGTGCATTTTTTTTATTTAAAACATAATAGTTGTCTAATAATAATAGTAATAAAAACAAGCAGTCTTTACAATTTATCTATAGCGGCGCATTATAAACAATTACTATCAAACATAAATATCTTTTTAAATAAAAGCAAAAAATTATTTTAAATTAAAACATTTATTTTGATACTTTGTCGACGAAAAAAACGCCTTTGTTTGAAAAAACTGAATTCAAATATGTATTTGGTAAGTTTTATCGGTATTTTGAAAAATCCAAAAACATTTTGGAATATAGCTGCTTTTAAGTGAGTGCAGTACATATAATTCACAGCACTTCTCATCATCGTGAAAGTTCATTTAAATTTCTTTTAAAACTTTAAAAATTTGCACGTATTCTTGAGACTAAATCTCAAATCATCCAAGATTTTTTAATCGTTCGAGTGCTTATAGAATTTTTTATAGCGATTCAATTAAGCACTTCCCTCAAAAATAATCAACTAAAATTTGTGGGAATTTTATTAAATTCCATTCTAATGTGAATAATAATTTTTCAATCATAAAAAGAATTTTCAACGAGAGAACAAGCTTTCTGTGTTCTAATAGAATGATATACTAAACAAATAATCATTTAAAAGCAATGAAATTGTCACTGTTTTCTAAACTGAGACTTCAACAAAATAGTATTATGTGAAAACGTACAAACAATAAATTTTATAATCGCCATAATTCAATTTTTATTCATTTTTAAGCTTGTAACATACAAAATTACTTCACGGTATACCTTCTGAAATAAATTTCCAATTGACAAATGTACTATATTGAGAAATACTGCATAAGAAAAAAAATTTATACACAGTAGAGATTGGATTATTTATATAAATTTGTATTATTTATTCTTAAAAGAACTAAATGTGAACTGTTATTCTAACATCACACAAACAGCGATTGTCGACTGGCAATTCTACAAGCAAAGGTCATTTGAAGGACATAAATAAAACATGTGCAATTTCATGATACCATTTCTCACGCTATACTTTTCGAATACATAACACTTTGGGGAAAAAGACAAATGTAATTTTTCTCTTGTTTCATATCGTTGCAAATTCGAATACTTTGAAATAGAACAGGAAATGTGCATCTGATCGTGCGCTACCAATTCAGGCATAAGTAATTCATTTAAAGTTACATATTATAATTCAAAATAGCAAAAGTGTATAACAATCGAAATAAACGAAGAGCAAAATGTGATAAGAATATAATTTGTATTTGCCGGATTAAATACTTATTTGCAAATTGTCATTGACAAATATTAATTTAAAATATAATAAATTAATGCACTAAGAATTATGATTTTATTTGTATCTAGAACAATTTTAGAAAACGGTTACAAAACCATAGAGCAATTTGCGAAAACATTTTGAATATTTCCTATAAATACTGGAATAAACACTCATCGTTAGATTTCACGAACATGATATCTTATTGCGAAAGAGTTTGGAAGATAAAATTTTCTCATAAGTTGATCATTAAATTTACAACTGATAACTTGTAATCCGAAATCAATGTTAACATTGCTTTAAGTAAACACAAGAGAAACATTTTGATAACGCCCGGCATACTTTCGTTAAGTAATTTTTTTCTGGAAGTTTTGTAGCAAGTTTTTATTTTTTTCAATTCTGTAAAAGGAAAAGATATCTACTGACTTTACTTTTGAAGAGATTTATTAACTATATATAAACTATAAATAAAATAAATGCGTTTAAAAATACATTAATCCAAAAATTGAATAAATGAGATCAAATTTAAAAAAAAAAAAAAAAAAAAAAAAAAAAAAACATTTAAATTGTTCTTGCCGATTTATACTAACCATAAAGTGGATGTTATGATTTATTTATTGCTTGCATCAACAATCAAATATTAATATTTAATGTGCTTTACTTGCAAAATGAAATAAATTTATCTTTACTTATTGATTAATAAGTATTTATTTTTTAATAGCGATATCAAGAGCGACAAATCTCTAATAACATATAATAATAACTCTAATAACCAATCCCCCTAAGATATTCAACAAAGTTTTCTTTCCAACTACTCACTAAAGAGCTCATCCTACTGACAAATTGACTTGTTTTTGATGGGTGGACAAAATTGTATATTCAATATTATTGGTTAAAACGATTATTTGTTTAACTCACAGACCAATTATAAATAAAATAAAGTGACGCGTACATATGATCTCACTTTAAGTAACAACCACTTATGGTTTAAAATTTTATATTAAGGTTGAAGAATAAAGAAATCCATTATTTTTCGATATATGACTGTAGTGTTCAAAATCTCGTTAAAAATTGATCATAAAATTCCAGATTTATGCTTGTTTCACGTTAAAAAATATTTTGCTATTTTTTTTATTTGGTCCATTCCGTCATAAGGTACAGGGTTTTAAAAATGGAAGTCAACAAAGAGAAAATGTACATTCACAGTTTTTCTTTGATATATGGAAATATAAGTCAGGCAGTTAAAATCGGGAATGGTGTTTACGATCCCGACTGTAGCAGCCAATTATGTAATTTTGAGATCATCGATTCTATTCAGGTATATTTGGTGTTAAAGATGCACCTCGCACAGGTAGGCCCATCGTCGAAAATATCGATACAATCAATGTTGAAATTGACCAGTATGTTAACAGTCCAAGTAGCTAAAGATGAGCAAAACAGTTTGAAATCATTTGCATAAAGCCAATCAAAAACAAGTAAATAAGGCCTTGAAGTTCACATGTAAAAATGAACTAATATTAATAAACGCGGGGGTGGGGGATTATGCAAGTTTAAATGATGCGCTATCCAACACAATGACTTACTACTATTCAGAGCCCACCTACTGCATCAGGATGTGAGCAAGGTATGCAGATTATTCGCGACGTACTTCCGCCCTTCTCCTCTCACCTGCAAAAGAAAACGAGATGACCCAATTTCCCTACCCAAGGCAGCGGAGACGATCAGCATATTTATCCGGAGTCTTTTCAAATACCTCCAGCGGAATACCACAGCTGTTTCAACAAAAACACTACGCGGTGATTAGTCAAAGCTTTAAAATTAGTCACCTCCACTTTTCCAGCATAACAAAGCTAATTTTATTTCCAATATTTCTTCCCCTGCATCTAACAATGTGTCATTCACTTACGATACAGACGACGCAAATCACTTGCGATTGCATAACCGCAATTTAAAAGATTACATTCATAAAAAAAATAATAGAATAGGAAATCCTATTGTATCTGATGTCGCATTTTTTACTATAAAATGCTTCGAATACTCATAGACTTCTTTTTTTTTATTTATTATTAATACTTATTATTTTAAAGGTGATTCCTCGTTGTTGAGGAGTGGTTTTATATTAATAAGCGCGATTGTTTGCGGTTTCTGTGACTCTCCCACGTAGATTTCTCATGCAGCAAATTATAAATATTTTAAAAATAAGTTGAATGAATGAATTAAAATGTAAACAATTATAGTCATCCATAGATAACTACTTTCATTACAAATATCAATGAAACAAAAAAATATTGAGTTTTGTGTGTTTGTTTTGAGGTCATTTTTAGCACACGAAGACTAATTAGACCGGGTTCTACGATTTAAAGTGAATTCCGAACCACTATAAACCCTAGGTGAGCTTTAAACCTACGAGCTTTTGAACCGAAGGCAATAGCGCTAACCATTCGGCTAACAGTTCGGCGTATGAACTTAATTTTTTGATTATTACATAAATAAAAACTAAATTTTAAATATTTGAGCTTATTTTATAAATTAAATTAAATATGTATGCTTGTATATTAACACACGTTTCTTGTTGATTCATAAAATAACTTCAAAACATTTAAGATTTTTAATTTAATATGTATTCATACAAAGGTTTAAAATTTTAGTTTTACAAAAATTTAAAAGTAAAAGTTTTTAAACCCCTAATTCCAATGTAAGTGTTCTAGCATGACAAAACCTCTAGAAGTTAACGTTAAAATGTAACAGTTCATATTACAAAAAATAAAAAAAAAACTAAATATTAAAAAAATTCTGAAAGTTAGAGTTCTAGATTACAAATGAAAGTGAAAGTTAATTTTCCTCAAAAATAAATAAAATCTGATAAAGTAGAATTCATGAAATTCTGTTTCCACCATTTGATTTTGATAGAATTCTGGTTTTCTCAAACAAATAGTAAACTCCTTTGATTTTAAATCGCATACAGTTTCGATAAAACAAAAAAAAAAAAAAATAAATAAACAATTTCATACGAATATCGGGCACGACGCGGCAATTTTCATAGCGTACATCTCAACTCTTCCCAAGGTATCCAAGCAGTTCACCGTCCTAGCACTTTTGCTCCAATTGACCTTGAACGCCTTACGAAACGTCTCTTCAGAAAATGCGTATAAGAAATGCCGATTAAATTTTTTGTGGAGCGTGACAAATAGAGGCGGGTTTGCTCGGCATGCTGTGGTTCCGCATCCGCAACTGCATGGGAGCCCCCAAGATTCATTTCATATTCTCAGCCCGAAGTACGAAAATTGCTCCCGAATCTCTAATCGCAAGGGATATTTGAATTTATAACTGTAGCGAAACAAATGAACTGTTTTTAATCTGCGATCTTTAAGTTGAAATGTATACATGTATACCGTCCCTTATTCAGTACAATTGATCAAAAAAATTTTCTTTTTAGATATTTAAAATAAATTGAATCGTAGATTTTTATAAATACGTCAACATCGTATAAATAGAAAAAGAATTGATCCATCGCGCCTAAGATAAGAAAAACTGCGTTTTTTATTTAAATTTGAAAGTAGCGCGAGTTTTCTTTTATTACTTTCAAATATAATACAAAATAAACATATTACACAACCCTACCAGATAGTAAACGATTGTGCAATTTCTAATATTATAACCATCGATTAACTTCCTGTTTAAAATACCGAGTGGAGTTCATGTTTCTTAATATTTCCGAAATTTAATTACAGAGGGAATTGAAATGTCCCAATTCAAAATTCAAGAATTACAAATATTCAAGGAAGGAGAATTCTCATATCTTCAGCTCAGAAGAGGTGCAAAAATAATATGCTTGGCAAGGTGAATGAATTTTAAAAATAGCCTTTCTAACATCATATTTTAAGCTGGAATAACCGATAGCGCATGACGCTAGGGGGTTTTAACTCTAAAAATATTCTAATCGAATAGAAAACTAGTTACGAATACAGTTAACGCAATTTTACCGATTTATTTTATAGCATTCACGGAAAATAGAGGAAATATAATTTACACAGATTATTTCCAATTACATAAATATCAAAATATGCAAATATATAATAAAAAGTTATTCTAAATATCAACACACGCGTGATTTACATAATTCAAATTATGTAGCAGATTGAAAAAACAAAGTAAAATAGTTTAAGTGTCTGCTTTTGATTGTAAATGCAATGAATCATTAAGTAATACGTTTATAAAAAAAAATGAATAATTTAAACAAAAATACTGGAAAAGTCAACATACAAAATGTATTTCACAATTTATTTATTATCCAAAGAATAGAATTTTCTGAAAAGTAATTTTCCTTTCAATACTCAATTATTTTTAACAAATAATCAACCCATCCCAAAATTTCTTATTTGAAAATTTTGCTATAATAAAAATTTTCAAACTATATAGATTAATTCTGCTGAAGCACTGAAAATATATATTTATACCTTTTATTCCAGTACAATATTTAGAATTACTTTAATATTAATCCTATATTATTTTTCCATTAAAGACATTTTGGAGAACTTGTGATTTTTATGTATATTTTAAAAAATAAATAAACCCACAATTCCACACAAATATATTACCTTTTTATATGCATGCATACTTATTAAGCTAATAATATTTTTATGATATAATATCAATTCATATTTGTGTCATTTTTTGAATGACAAAATAATAATTTAAAAATATTAAAATTAAGGAATTTTTTTTAGTTAAAGATAAATTTAGTCTAAAATCATTATCAATTGATTCATTCAAATTTTAAGCATAAATCAGAATTATGAACAAAATTTAAAATGTGATTAATATTTTGTCCTGGACCAGAAAATTTGCTCCTATATATGATCTTTTGTTTTTTAAAATTTTATTATTCAATTTCTTAAAAATGCATTTAAAATGCATTTTTAAGAAATTGAATTTTAAATGCATTTTAAAAAAATTAAAATTAAAATGCATAAAATAACAGCAGCCTTTAAAATGCATTTTAATAACAGCAGCTGCCATGAGAGAAATAATGCATCATAAATTCTTTATTAATTTGAATAAAATTATGTTATATCTAGTTATATAACAAATTATATCTATCTAATATAACAAGTTATATTTAATTTGTAAAAAAAGTAATTAGTTTTGGTGGTGAAATATTAAATTATTAGGAAATCTTGAAACCCTCACTATTTGTTAATAAAAAAATTGTACTTTACAGGGGACAAAAAAAGGATTACATTCAATCTAGGTTGATGTTTAAAAAAAGATATTCATATTTTGCTTTTATTTAGTAAAAATACACCTGTTTAGATTAATGCTTGCAGTATAATTTCCTTCTATGCAACACACGAATAAATGACTGCAGCTATTAGGTTGAGTAATGTTGTGTCAAAGTTCATAGATCTGAAATCCTTTTTACAATCATAAGTTACAAATCAGTTTTAAATTGGACATATTAATAATACAAAATTTAATATTAAGCAAATTTGTCTTTTTTCTCTCTCTATCACATTAATTTCATTATATATATATATATATATATATATATATATATATATATATATATACACAAGAATATTGATCATAAAATACCCCTAAAAAGTAAACGCTATACATGACAGTAACAATTCTAATTTTTAAAAATGAAGTACACTTAAAATATTTATTTTTTCATGGAATAAGAAAATTTCATTAGTAATTTTGAACATGAAACAAATTGATTTATAAGTTTAAAATAAAAAGTTAGTAAATTAAAATACATGTAAATTGTAATTTGGTTGATGGGCATTTTTTAAAATATTTATTAAAAATGGATTCGCAATAAAGCAATCTTGTTACAAACTTTTGTAAGCATCCATTAAAATGAACCAATGAATAAATTATCAGAAGAAATAAATTTCCTTTTTATATTTTGACAAGATTGTTATAATATAACAGTATAAATATCACAAAATTTAGTAAATACTCATAAATTATCATTACAATTGTGAATTTGCTTTCAATTTACTTTTAACTATATAAAAATCTTTGAAGCAAATAAATTTAAAAAATCAAATATAATTTTTGAAAAATTAGAATATCTCCAATTCTTTTATTGTAACCCACGATTTAAAAATGCATAAATTTTCCTTATTAGCTTAAATAAGCACTTTGTAAACCTTTTTAATTTTTGTGACTATTTTAATTATTCTTTCCATCATGTTTAACAAACAAATATTTGTCATCTACTGCTTTTAGAATAAACTATACATTTTACAATATATAGGTGAACAGCCTTTTACTTTTCTGATAGCTTTTCTTTTTTTTTTTTTAATTTATTTGATTCTAATTCATTTAAACTTCTGTGAAATTTTGCAAAATCTATTATGATTTTATGTTTTCATCATTTAAAAATGTGTACACAAATGTAGTCAATGTCATTAAAAATTTAATAAACAATTAAGTTTTATTTAGAAAAGAAGACAAATTGCTAAGACAATTATAGGAGATACCAAAATTTTCTTTTGATGATGTTTTTACCAAAAATGATTAAAAATGTAAGAAAACATTTCCTAATCTATTCCCATTTGAGATTTATGAGCAATTGAGCTTGAAAGTGATAAGCATATTATAATAAAGAGATCCACATTGATTTCCTGACTAATCTTTTCAACTAAAAATTCACTGAATTTTTCAAAGGGTACCCAGTAAAATTTATATATCTTTTACTGAATACACTATGATAATGTATACATATAGCAAATAACTTTTCAAGATTTTTTTTTTAAAGAATTTGTATTCGTTCATGTTGACACAATTCTAAAATAAATTGAGGATTCCATATTTTATGAGACTGAACTCTTTTTTTTTTTTTTTTAAATAATCTACATTCAAATTTTATTAACTGTAACATATCCAATTGAAATTTTAATTTTATATTTAATAAAATTCTTGTGTAAAATGTTCTACAATATTAAAACTATTATGTGTAAAATACTGATTTTGATATAAAAAATATCCTTAAATATTCAATCCAAGCACTTTTGAAGCAAATTAATCATTTGAGTATTAACCCTTTCATGCCTAATGGGACACATACGTCCCAAGCAAATTTCAAAAAATTATTTTGGGACAGAAACACTTCTCTGTCAAGACTGATGGGACACATATGTCCCAGTCCTAAATCAATGTTTTGTTTGTTGTCAAATTTTCCTAAAAATATAATATCTTAGTTTTAGCATTCTAGTGTGCCCTACTCATAGTTTCTGCAACTAAAATTGTTCTGTTGTAAAAAAAAAAAACTTGTTGCATAAGGGTTAACAATTAGCTTTTCTCAAAGGTTAAGAGGCAATTTTACCTTTCGTTGCTGTTTCTCCCATGCTGGATCTAGCAATCCTTCTCGCTCCCATTCCTCCTCCTGCTCCATATATCCCCCGTCCATCATCATGATTGCCAATCACTATTAAGAAATAATTGAAATTTCTTCATTGAAATAACATTCACAGCTAAAACATCATTCATATACACAATGGTGAGACATCTTAGTTTGAGAGGCTACTGAATTTGATAGTATTCCATATAAAATTCTTGAGAAAATAAAAGAACGTTTCAAAAGAATAAAAATATTGAAACAATATGATGGAATAAAAAAATATTTATATCAATAGTATCACATATTTTAAGATAAAAATAAAAATTAGTTAAAAATGTTTAAAATAACTATATAATTGATCTTTACAAGAGCAAAACAAATTTTATACAAAAAGGTAAAAATAATACTGACACAATTTTATAAAATGAATATAATTTTCTATTTAGTTTCCAAAGTGAAACTAAATAGAAAATTACATACATTTATTAAAATTGGAAATTTATATTAAAAAGATTATTTGGATCAATTTTTCCCAAAAAAATTATTTTTAAAATGTATGCGAATAAACTAAGATGTATACCCACCATGAGATATAAACCCCCCTATTTTAATAACAATCATACCATAATTTTATTATTAATTTCATCTAATAAATTATACTTAAAGAATTTATTCCAAAAATATTTAATTTATCACTGAATAACAAAGGCAAGTATTAAATTATAGAAACATACCTATTTTTCTTTTTCAATATTTTACATACTTAGCTTTACGTGTCATTGCAGGTATAAATAAATCAGCTTTACAAAACATTCCCCCATTTCTTCATAGTTACCAAAGCCCTCAAAAACTATTATCCACATTTTATTGTATAAAATTGGTTCAAATCATATTTATACTATTATAATATTAATAAGTTTTAATGATTGATTGGCAAAGTACGATTTTTTTCGAATAAGTTAATTTAAAATGATCTTACTATAATAATCAATAAATAATGTTTGAAATATAAATTTAAAAGGTGATTTTTTGTAATTTTTTTATTTGATATATTAAAATATCAAATAAATATATATATAAAAAATGAATATTGCAACTAACTGTTTCAAAAACTCTTTTTAAGATGTTGCCATCTGCTACCTAAGTAAATATATAACATATAATTAATTACTAGCGGCATAAATGTAAGGGATAAACTGTAAATTCTTTGTCAACTATCAAGTTCATGAAATTGTTTTTATTAATTTTTTATGACAAAAGAATCAATGAGTGCTGTAATATAAAATACATGCAATTAAATACATATGATAAATAAGTTATTGTAAGCTATTCCATACAGAGTTCTTAAAAACATTCATACTTTCCACTCTAATGCACAGTTTAAAAATAACAATTCTAACTGAATTTTACAAAGAGGCAATATTTTTAACCATATGTTCATTTCTTTATTCATCAAATCCCTTAAAATGTAAATCCGTCCTGTATTATTTTTTAAAAAGAAACATTAGTTTTACTATTTTAGCCAAAATAGAATTCCAATGTTATCAATTCAGTGTTTCAAAAAAGTACTGGCTTAAAAATTATGAAGAAAGTATATTTTCTGTCTTTATATGTTGGTAAATATATTTCTATTAATAAATTAGGGAAATATAATAACAATTTTACAAATATTAAAAACAATGTAAATCAAGAAATTTTTTAAGATTTTTGAAAATATGCAGATAGTAATAAAACAAATACAAAATTATCTCTCACAATTGTAAAATAAATCTTAAAAACTAACAAAATTTTTTACAGATCAGTATAAACATGCAAATGTAGGTCATATGTGAAATTTTTAAATTCTTCTGGTACTTTAATTACTTTTAAAATATGATCATACAAATAATATATCAATAAAAGATCTGTGAAACTGGTTTTAAAAATTTAATAGTTATTTTTTTAAAAATTGCAGCATTATAATTAATTTTAAATTTTTTACAAAATTTTTATTATGTTGAAATAAAATAAACAGAAAAATAAAAGATAAACCTTTAAAACTATAACTACTCATTGTTTTTATATATTGCAATTTACATTGATAATAACTATACTTCTAAATGAAATTTGTACGATATTTATTTTTAGGTTATAATTGACTTCCTCTAACTAAGCATTAAATTACCATCGCTATATTATATTCATTGCATTCTATGTTATCACACCTATATCTTAATTCCACACTATCATTTACAGATACCAAATATATTTGGTTACAAATAGCCAAATGGAATAAACGATGTTTTGAATATATATGATACAATGAATTCAATTATCCCTTTAATAGTTAATTTAAAAGCTTTTCAGAAATCGATTTTTTAAATTGCAGGCTCTCAAATTAATATAGATTTAAAGGATTTTTGCCATTCAGTTTATATCCATTAAGAATAAAAGCTGAAAGATAATAATTTTAGTTTCATAATCTTAATAAGAGATAATCCTTTAAAAACAGATTTATTTACATTTTTGCTTAATTTACAATCTTTTAATTTGGTTAAACATCCACATTTTTTAATATTCAAAATTGGACAAAATTAAACAGACTAAATTTAAAGAGCCGCTTATGCTGTTTAATAACTTACCAGCCGACGTTAGTTACATATAAGGAAAAGTATAATCCCTTATTTACATCTACTAATAAAATGAAACAATTGCTATATAACTAGAATTATAAAGATATCCTACGTATATTTCAAGTGATATTTGATATATCTTAGAAGAATTACTCTAGAAAACACATGAATAACAAAAAATATGTATAAAGAAATCCGATACGGTTCCGACTCAATATCAAATAAACATGAGTTAGTTATCCATCAGTGGTAGACCAATACACATGCATTTTAAGATTATATGTTCCCACAATTCTGTTGGGAGATCTTCTCTTCACTTCTAACTTAAAATTAAATATCCAGACAACTTGAGATGCACACCTGTCAAAACTGCATGCACAAAAGATGAAACAAAGCACTTATAAGTTTGATCCTACCACCTTTAAAAGCGGCAAGCGTTTAACTTAACAAAAATCTAAACAAGTAATGTATGAGAGATTTGATCACTTAACATAACTTAACAATTTGAAAAAACACTACCTCTTGATGAAATCACGTTCCGAGCAACCCGGAGTAAAAGACAGCTTCAACACCAAAGAAATACAAACCTCACCCACATAACTCTTGAAATAACCAATCACGCTATTTCCACTCTCATGACGTGAGGAAAACGCTCCTCCATGTTCTAGTACTCATGTGAGTATATAGCGCCATCTATTGATAATGACTGAAAAATCTTTTTCCTATTGTGTTTTTGCTTTGTTTTTTTTTTTTTCATTTTTTATTTTTTATATATTGTGTGTGTGACTGCAAATTATAAGATCTACTTTTGTAAGTGCCCATAAAATAAGTATAACAAAAATTTTATAGTTTTAATTAATTTTTTACAGCTATTTTGTGTAACATAGTAAAATTTTTCCCTTATTAAAGTCCATGTGATAACGTGAAAAAAATTTTTGAAAACCATAATTAAATCGTATTTGTAGCACTTTCTTTTAAATAAACTGAAAAATAATTTGATATTGATTCCCTTGCTCTTATTTTTAAATTATTGAATCAAACAATGCTTTTCTAATTGAAATATTTTTAAACTTATAAATAAATTAATTCAATTATTTTACACATATATATTCATTTTAATATTATCTATAATCAACAAATGTGTGCATCAAGAATTATTTTATAATTCTTTTATCTGAATAATTCTTTCAGGAATGTATCCCTAAATTTGAATTTATATTTCTCTCGAAAATTATTAATAAATAAATGTAATGTGAGGCGAAATTTAAAAAAAAAAAAAATAAGATTTTTTTTATATGAACTTTAAATCATTTATAAGATGAATAAAATTAAAAAATATAAAAATAAAATAAAGCTATGTTTTTCGAGAATTTCTTTGAGTAACCTTAAAGCTAAATTTGGCCCGGAAGCAGAACAAGCGCTGAGAGCTATAAATTGCAAGCATGCTGAACTTGCTAACAGTGAGTTTATCTTGTGTTCGGAGAAAAAGCGACACAGCTGATTTCATTGTCCAAATGAACTGCATCATAGAAATACGGAAATTATTAATTTTTATTCTTATTTAAAATCCTGAGCTGGATCTTGGTTTATTTGAGCTATTTGCATTCATAATTAAAAACATCGAGAAGCGTATAATCTACATTTATCATAATAAATATTCTATCTCACCCAGTAGCTTAAAATTTTATTTTTGTGGAATCTCTTTTCAAATTATGGCTTGATATTTATTTATGTGGTAGGGACAGTAATCAAAGCAATCCGAAATTAGATACACAAAATATTATATTTTTCCGTAATTTTATTGAAAAAAAAAAATTATTTATTTTCAAGTAATGATTTATTTACATATTAATGCATAATTTGATATCCGTTCAATCAAATTTTGTTCTTGGAGATATAAATTTCAATCAATGAAAAATTATAACTTGTTTTCTTATCGTTTTTCTTAATTTATGAATTTTTTTTTTAAATTTAATTTATCTCCAAGAAGAAAACCTTACTTTGGTTTAAAATTCGAGATATATATAAATATTCAAGCTTATTTATCGTATATTTTATATAAATAGATACTAAGTATTCATATGTTAATTTTGTTTTCATGAATTTTAGAAAATTATGTTTTCAAAAATGAAAAACACATACAACTGAAAATTTTTCTAAAATTTTATGTAAACTTAACAAAATGTGGAAATATATAATGAATACCTAAAATAATTTCATTTAAAATTATTTAAATATCGAAAAGTTGTTGAAATGAAAACAAACAAAAATAAAAATTTCACAGATTTTAAACTGATATTGAAAAGAATATTTAATTATTTCACTTTTGATGGTAAAAATAAGCAAGACTTCCAGCAATCTAAGCTCATTGCACCAAAAAGAATTTTGCAATCAAAAGCTCTGTTATCACCATTTTTCTAGAAAGATTGTTCACACTGTGTGTTCCACCATTAAAGTAATATCACCTCATATCAAGTAATATTACTCAAGTCAAGGTAATATAATTACGCATACCTATTAATAGTGTCTAATTCCTAAAAACATTTTATAAGAAAATAAAGAAAAAATAATTAAGATAAATATATTCCTTATAATTGCAATAACATGAACACATCCATTAGACTTAGATAAATACAGGAAAAGCTTGGTTGATCTTTTGCATTGAACTTTTATATATTTGACATTACTAATATTGGTGAAAATGCGTTTTAGGTCCCCTCCTTGGCGCATTTTCAAAAACACCGATGCCATGGCGAAAATTCTACCGCTATTTCAAAGTGAAATTTAATTAGCGACCAAGGAAAAGGCTAAAACAAACGAGTAATTATTGAGCATGCGCGAGAAAACGCTTCAAATTCATGAGTTGGCGAAGTAAGGGACCTAAAGCGCAGATTAACCCTAATATTTATATAAAGCGTTACAAAATAACTCAAATTTCTGTATTAATAAAGTCAAATAATTACTTTGATGATCATCTAGCTTTTTTAGATGTCGCCAGCGAAATTTACTTGTATATCCTTGAGAATTATTCTTTATAGGGTTCAAGCTTTCAATGGTTATCTTTGATAATATTCAAGCTTTTAGATGTTGCCATTCAAATTTAATTAATTATATTTAACAGTTACCCTTT
>JAPDSC010105760.1:200380-262905 GCA_026290005.1 Latrodectus geometricus | reverse complement strand
ATACATTAGATACAAGATTAACACGCGGTATCACGTAAATACGTGGTATATATATATATATATATATATATATATATATATGTATGTGTGTGTGTGTGTATATATATGTATGTGTGTGTGTGTGTATATATATGTATGTGTGTGTGTGTGTATATATGTGTATGTGTGTGTGTGTATATATATGTGTATGTGTGTGTGTGTATATATGTGTATGTGTGTGTGTGTGTGTGTGTGTGTGTGTGTGTGTGTGTGGTGTGTGTGTGTGTGTAAATAACTTTATTTAGAGAGACAATTGAGAATATAATCTCATGAATATTCTCTGTGATTAGATCAGCTAAGAAATTTTTTTTAACTATAGTCACGTGATCATCAATCGTTAACATATTTATTAATATTCGATGATTTAAAGTATTAAAGACATACCCATACTTATATAACAAACATTTTTATGAATGAAAGCTCAGTGCAACAGTCTTCGAATAAAATGAATCACGTAGGTTCATCGGAATCAGGTTTATCAAAAGCTGATTCATCGAAAATCTTTATCGAACACAAAATCCTATCATTATCTTTATTTCAAAGTACACCGAAAAAATAATTCCACGTATATTGCTAAAGATGGTGAACGCATTGAACAATACATCGAAAAAGTTAAATTTATTTTATCATTCATTAAAAAAAAAAAGAAAGAAAATGCATTGTAAGAAATAAAATAATTTTGTTTCATAAATGGCAACAATTTTCGAATTTTAATCAAAGTTATTTTTGAATTTTAATATTTGAATTTAATAATTTTTGAATTTTAGTTATTTTCTTTCATTAATTAGTTAAAACCAAAAAAAAAAAAAAAAAAAAAAAAAAAAAAAAAAAAAAAAAACACCACTTGAAATTTTGATTATTTTTTCCGTGGAAATCAGGAATGTTGTATCTTAGAAATAAATTTACTTTTAGTGACATTATTTCATCTATCTTTCTATAAAAGTTTATATTTATACAATCTAACGCTATATTTAAGCAATTTAGTTTAGTATTTTTGGTTTATTTTATTTTTATTTATATTAAAAAAAGATATAAATAAAATAAAAGTGCAAAGTATTTTTATAAAAAATTCAAATTGTTCATTAAAAGTTAATTCTTTTTATTTTATTTTATTTTATTTTATTTATTTTTTTTTTGTTAGTAAAATTTTATATACACGAAATATACTTTATTTTTTATTAAACTGCAATGATGCTTAAGTTTAAATTATTAAAAAATACATTTTAATTTCATTTTTATTACTTTTTCAGAGTAAAATTTTAATTAATTTATCGAAAACTACGATCAAAGATATTCAATCACAAAAATTACTAATTATTTAAAGATTTTTTTTTTTTTAATTTCAATATTATTATTAAACGTAAAATTTTACTACAAAACAAAACTGTTTCGATATGAGTGTGAAAATATTTATTTTATTCCCATTTGCGTTCTGAAATACAAATTTTATACAAAAAGTATTTACACGTGAAGAAATTATGAATTATGCTTTTTATTTATTTTTTTATTTTAGAAATATTATTAATGTATTAATTTGATTTGATTTAAAGGGCTATTTAAAATTTAAAAAATACTAGCAAAAAATTAGTTTTTATAGCGTACAGTTATTCAATTAAACGCTAATTTGAATATTGATTATCATATAATTGCAGTTATAATCTATATTTTAAAATTATTTGACACATTTATGATTATATTATAATGAAAAAAATAAATAATATGAATATATTATCAACTAATATAGGTGATGGAGTTCGACATGATTGTTTGACTTAAATTGAGGAGTGAAAAGATACTAAAAAAAGAACTTTTCTCTTTCACTTGTTTTTGCAGGACCACTGCATTTAAATCGGAGAAAATGATTTGTTCTAATTAAGATGCAATATGTGTGTGCTAATTATCATCAACAAGAGTTTGTGCATTCAAGTCATGAATAAACATTCATTGTGTCTTAAAAAATTCCTGCATTATAATTTATAAATTAAATAACTTCCTAAATTTTTTTTTAACGTTTGAACAGTAACAATCAAAGAATTCTCGATTAAAATCATATCCGTACGAATCGAAAATATGTCCTAGATATGAATCGAATTTTTTTAGTTCATTAAAAAATATCCTTTTTAGAGTTGACCAGCGTTCTAGAGCTGACTGGATTAGGTGCTACAGGTTTGCTCGTGGCCTTAAATTTGATGGAAAACGTAAGCTCTATCCTACTTGTTATAAATATGGTGCTGACATCTTCAATTAAAGTATGTCGCTTGAGATTTGCGGGTTATATCTGTCGATTGGACCATTCCTCTTTGACTTCAAGAATTTTTAATTATAAGCCCATTGCAAACAGATCTAGGGATCGGCCCAGACTTAGATAGACTGATGGTATAGAGAAGGACTTTCAAGTGCTGAATGTGACAAATTGGAGAGAATAATGGAAAATGTTCCCTCCTGAGAAATGTTCTGAGGAATACCCTGGCCCACCCCGGGCTGAAGAAGAAGAAGAGTAAATACTGTTCAACTAGGCTAATCCCCAACACATTTCTTTGTGTCTAGGATTTAATAAGGAGGATTTTCTCGCGAACCCCCCGTTGTTTTTTGAATTTGTGAAGATTAGGCTAGTGGATCAGGTGTAGCATAGCTAGACCAGACGGGATTAAAAACATCATAAATATTCAATATGGAAAGTTAATTACATGGAGGATTGGTTTAATTAAGTCTACTCATTATTATCAGTCTTAAAAATACATTTATGTTTCCTTTTAATGTTAATAAAGTCTACAAAATAAAGTAAAAATTCTCGTATAACTCATCATTGTAAATATTGTAAGTAATTTAAATTTGGAGATAATATAGGTAGGGAAAAAATTCAATTTATTTAAAAGTATTATTACTATCATAAACTTTTTATTTGCAAAAAGTGGCTTATGTGTAGAATATTTTAAAAGTTTTTATTCCGGCGTTTTGTTTCTAAAATATTTTTATTTATTTTATTTAAAAAAAAATTTTTTTTTCTTTTTTTTTTTATTATTATTTTACTACCTATTACAATTCAATTTCTTGGTACACAGAATTCTCTTTTTTATGTACTGTAAAATATTGTCATGTCATCTATTTTAAAAAATGGTTATTATTTTGTGTTTGTAACCCATAGATTGGGATTCAAGTCTCCTGGAAAACGGAATATTTTTATGGTGTTCCAGTGTTGCCATTTTGTTAACCATTATAAAAATAATTTATGTCGTATCAGGGACAACTTGTAGAACTAGACCATCTAACCAATACATTTCAATATATCCTTTCTTCAAAATTAAGGATTTTTCTCATAATAGTTTCATATAGAATGAAATCAGAGAATAAACCCAAATATAGAAAACGATTGAATTTCGGAGTGCGGAAAAATATCAAATTTCAGAATCTTTCAGCGATATGTCATAGGTCATAAATTAATGAGAAACGTTCTATTCTTACATTTAGAGTGGTTTTTACTCGAAGAATACTGAAAAATTAAAAAGGTGACTTCTTCTTTTTTTGTTGATAATATTAATTACAATGATTTCCGTGGTGATATAGTAATCCCCGTACAATAATAAAGCCTTGTATACCTAAATTTTTATTCTTACACTTTAATGTTCTTTTAACCAATTTTCTGACTGTTCTAAAATTATTTTATTGACTATTAATAACATTTCATATTCTGGAAATTATGAAAATATAGATCCTCCATTTTGTTACTATTTATAATTTTTAATATAAATAAATTATATAGTTATAGACAATGTGAAAACTTAACATAGATATTTTAATTAACATTATATGAAAAGTGGGTGAGTCTAAAATTAATAATAAAAAAATTAGGTTGCAATAGTTTGGTGAAAAAAGATGCCCTGAAGTACAAGAGAGGTATTGGGTTCAATACCTGAAATAGCTGAAGACCATCATGGTGACAGGACTTATATAAATGAAATATTTCTCAGGGTTCAGAGGTTTTTAATCAATGGGGCGTGAAAGATTGGATACTCTGTTGTCAACCTCGTCCTTTGACACTGGTTCAAAATTTCGGAGCGATTGGCGGTAGCTAGCAACTTTGGGTACCAGAAACAGGCTGCCAAAAGCGTAATAAAATGATATAATAAATAACGTATGATTTTTTAAAAATAATTTGGGTAAAGTATGGGCCGCCTCTCATAGTAATTTAGGCTGTCAATAGGTAATTCGAAGTATTAATGACGGAATGTTCATTAAGTTTTTAAATGATTAATAATTTAAGAATTCAATTAACGCATGTAATAAAAGTGTTTATTAAAATTTAGTTATTAATTCTTTGGCAGTTTCTTTTTTTTACTGATGACGAAGAATGGAATCCACCATTTCAATAACCCGTTCTTTGAACTGAATAATGCATCAGACACAATTCCACAGAACCGGTGTGAACCGGCTGCAAATCCTATGACCAATTATATTTATATATTTAAACTTTAATTTTTCTAGATGTGTTTAAATTCTTCCTACAAATAAAAGTAATCACAATTTGTGGAATGTAGATTTTTGGTTAGTAAAACTTAAAACTTTAATAACTAAATAAGTTAAAATAACTTTTTTTTAAATAACTTAAAAACATTTATTTAAGAAACAACTCAAGAATTTAAAATATTCAACATTTTTTGTATATAATGAATTTTTCCGCAGATTATCTATATGTTTGTTACCAAAAAACTTTAATCCATAACAACGAAAAAATATTTCTACGAAAAGAAAAAATATTCAATACATAAAAACAAAAAACTGTAAAAAAAAAAAAAAAAAAAAAAAAAAAAAATTAAAATTAAAATTAAAAAAAATAAAAGATGAAAATAAGAAAAAGGAGATTTTTTGAAAAGTAAATTTTAAATAAAGTTATAAACAGTGAATGTTTATGATGTTTAAAATATTAAAGCTTAAAATGTTCAAATGAATATTTGTGTTACGACTTGTTTCCCCCCCCCTTTTTT
The DNA here is from genome assembly GCA_026290005.1 of Latrodectus geometricus. Taxonomy (NCBI): domain Eukaryota; kingdom Metazoa; phylum Arthropoda; class Arachnida; order Araneae; family Theridiidae; genus Latrodectus; species Latrodectus geometricus. The sequence goes on along the minus strand of JAPDSC010105760.1, from coordinate 257,884 downwards.
AAAATATAATTTTGAGGATTATCAGTGATCGTTTCACATCACCCAGTTGCCTAGATGATCGAGAAATAATTATATTTCAGAGACTTTCATAAATATATTAACCACAAATTTTACTCATCACTTTTGTAAATTTTATAACAAAAGTATAAGTATTAAGATATTGTATGAACTTATAAATAATTTTTCATGTAGTTTTTATTATTTATGAAACAAATTTTTACGAAAAATTGCTCACAATTGGAATGATAATTGTTACTTTAATGATCTATATATATATATGCAATTGTTTTGTTTCCAAAAATTAGTTCTATCAAAAAAATAAATAATAAATAAAATAATAATAATATAAATGAAAATATCTTCGAAAAATCTTCTTAGAATTCAGTTACTATGAAGTATAAATGAAAGAATATGTGCACCAATTAAATTTTTAAGTTAGTATTCGTGTTTCTCAACAATGCATTCACTATTATTGCAAAATGTAAAATTTGTTCGAACCGATATTTCCCTTTTATATAATCCTTGTAGTTATTTATTTTTAAAAATGATGCACACACATATTCACCAGATCATCTTGAAAAAAATTCATCGTGAAAGAAAATTTGCGACTGCTTTCTTCATTATTAAAAAATATTTTGTTTTAAAATAAAAATAATCTCTTATGTAAGAAAGTATCTTTCAAAAGGACAAAGACCTTTGTAAATAAATTTTAAGAATGCCAATGCCACCGCGCGTAATAGTTAAAGATGAAAATAAGGTGACAGATAATCGAGTACGTGAAAAAAAACCCATATATATAATTTATACCTGCAGTAAAACAAGTAATAGCATATTCGGATTGTCATTCCTTTGAGAATATTTTTTGGTTCACGTGAATTAAACATGATCACATCCACTGCGCATGCGCGAGTGATATGCAGTTCAACTTGCCTTCGCTCTCTCTCAACCCAACTCTTTCTCCCCTTTCAAAGCAGCGATGCCGATTGTTGTGGCATGGGCTGCCGGCCTTCTGTTATTAGGTGCCGATAACAGTGAATTAATTCTATTTCTCTCGCAAAATGCCCATAAATCATTTCGCTGCTAATCATTCTCGAACTTTTTGCATTTTAAACAATCATGACCAATCAAATGAAACATGAAGTGAATGGCTTCCATCATGGTCTCAAGAACGGGTACAAAAACCATGAGGTAATGGGTGTGTTCATTTATTTATGCAGATTTATCACTTTTATTTACTGTCACATTTCGCCGCATAAAAATGCCAATGAAATTAATTGATATCAAGTGTGTATTATGTTTAATGTTTGCTGTGAACTGTAATTTTTAACGGCACTCATTGAGATAACATAAATTATGTCATTATGTAATGATTTCAATTCAAGGATTGCTTGACATCATTCAAATGTAATCTTTTCATTGAATTTTTATGTCGCTATCGTAAAAAAGCCGAATGATAGAATCAAAATATTATATATAACCACACTTAACGAACATAGTTTTTTACAAAACCAAATTTAGTGACATACCGGTATCAATTAATATTTTAATTCGCATTTTTTTCATCAAAGTAATTGAATAACTAAGGCATACAGCATATTGTAATGTTTATTTTTTTGCAAATTTTGAATGAAATTAAAAAAAATATATGTTCAATGTTGATATTTTTACCTGCATCCGTGAGTTTCATAATTTATGTTAACCGTATTGTCTCCATATATAAATAATTAAATTTTAAATAACGGAACTATTCTCTCAATAATCTGCTGACATGTTATTGTTAATAAGTATTTAACTGTTATATTGGCATTTTAATTGAAATAAGATAAAATTAATAAAAAGAAGAATAAAGCAAAGATTATTGAAAATTAATGATATAATTAGTAAAAGCGTTTATATATCTTGTTATCATCTGCTCATATTTTTTTTAAAAATATTTAATATTAATATAAGTTTTTTTAACAGTTAAACTTGTTTTTCTTCCAATTATTCAAACTTTTTTCAATATTTTAAACGTATAAAAATTTATGTTGGGATGACCAGTAAAAGTATTTTGTAAAATGAATGTGAAACTTAAGTAAATTATTTTATGAAAGAAATTCCTTAGTTTAACATGATTTGTTTAAATTCCTTGTAGAAAAGAACTAAAATTGAATATTTTTCTTTACAAGAAAATATTATTGAACAATTTATTTTTTAATTATCTTCATTTGATGAAGATTTTAAATGTAGAAAAGACACTTTTAACTCTTAGTGATTTTTAAACTCTTTGTGAATATTGAAAGTAAAATTTTATTAATTTAGAAGTGCTAGTTATAAATTTGTAAAAATGATTATATGTGTAAGAAGAGCATTTCTTTCATAAATGTCTATATTAATGACATATCTTTTTTCATAAATAAACTCTGCTTAAAACTTTGCAATTAAATATAGTTAATAACTTAGAAATCTAATTTATTTTTTATCACATTCCTAGTTTTTTGAATTATAAGTATATAGGAAATTAGTCCATTTTGAATTTAAAGAAATAAGAGTTCATAATGAACTAATTAAAATAATTTTCTATTGTTATCTAAAAATATTTATGGTGTTTTTATATTGATTACTAGTATTTAGAAAAAAAAGTTATTTGAATGTCTTAAAGTTAAACTTAAGAAATTATTAATTATATGTAAAAAAATAGTCATTGAAACTGACTTTATTTTATATTTTCTTGAAACAATCTTTTTTCTTATGTTGAATTTAAACAATATTTTATCATTAATATTACTAATAGAAAAGGATATCTAATTGAGTAGTAATTAAAATTTTTGATTCTATTTTCTGTTTTTTTTTTTTTTTTTTTTTAAATACTTATAAAATTTTTTGTATTTAGTAAAACTATCATTGCCTCATAATATATATATTATATACTTCCATATTTCATAGTATATAAAATTATATATATAATATTAGAAAATCATTATACTGTTTTTGTACTAAGAATATTTCTTTTTAATAGAAATATCTGATTTAGTGTTTAAATAAAATTGTAAGTTCCAATGGAATTAGCCTTTGTGTGCAAAAAAGATATCCAAGAGTGACTAAGACTGATAATGGGATATTTTTGTTTGTATTTAATTTTTCAAATTTTATTTTATTGTGTTTGATTCTTAGATTGATTTCCCGTTTATTCTTAGCCAATTATGCTTATTTTGAATGTTTTTCATTGAGGAAAGATATCTTCAAAATTACTGAATTTAAACTTCAAAAATATATATACTAGCTCATTCCAAATTTGGTTACAAAATTTACAAAAAAAATTTACAAAATACTACAAGAAAGTTGAAATTTTATTTTACATATAATTAGAAAGTTAACCTAGATTTGTAAATTGTATAACTTATATGGTTTTATTTTCTAGATTAAACGTGAAATAAAGCTTCCTAGACAGCTAAAAGAAGAATTTGAAGAAACTCCATTAATAATTGCATTAACTGTTTACTTTTGCTATGTGGTGCTAACAATATTTGGTCATATCAGAGATTTTGTTAGAAAATTAGGATTTGGTAAAAGCTATGAAGTTAAAGAAGCAAACAGAGAAGTAAGTATCGGAATTCTCTGATGTTCGATTGAATTTCATTCATGAAATGAAAAATTTATATATTTCATTTCATCCAATTAAATGTTATTTCTTTTTTTTAATTTTGTACAGGGCTATGCTAAATTATATGGAAGTTTTGAAAGTTTTTATACACGTAATATATATAAAAGAATTGTTCAAGGATGGAATATGTTTGTATGTGGAGTCCCAGGTGTTATATTTAACTTGAAAATAAATATATCTCCAGATTTTCATCAAAATAAAAAGTAAGTAAATTGAATTAAATGACTGAATCCAAATTATAATTTTAGTTGTATTATCTAGAACTTTAAATTAGACTTTTGTTAAATAATTATGGAATTTAAAATATTGTATTTATGAGAACCAATTAATAATAATTTAGATGCCCTTTAATAACTCAAATGTTAGTACTGTTACTCTAAATTTGCAATTCTTCAAATCGAAATTATTTTTTCCTTCATTAATTCACAAGGTCGTATGTCAGCTTTCGAGCTTTAAATAAATTAAGTATTTAAGTGACCTAAATTATGCATTTGCATATTCACTTGCTAAATCCTTTTCTTTTCAAATTAAAATACTTTTAATTAAACAATTGTTTAAATTACTACTAATTAAAAAACTTGGCTCTTTCAGAATACTTAAAGTGAATAAATTTTGGTATTCTAAACACTTCTAAATTAAAAAATTTGCTGCTCCAAAAAAAAAAAAAAAAAAAAAAAAAAAAAAATCTTGCTCCTAAAAAGTGCTGCTCCAAAGAGTGCTTTGAATTATTTAGCAGTTACATCAATAGGTTTTGATGTAATAAAAATAATGAGTTTTGTCTAATTCATCTTATTAACTTATGAAAATTTTCCATCAAAACTATGCTAAATGAAGATTTTGTTTTCTTGTGGGTAGTTAATTTATAAAAAAATTTCCTCAACAAATGTTCTAAAATTATATTATAACATTCATATTTTTACTATTTAAATTTTTAGGTTTGGAACTGAAATGAACTTAGAAGCAATAAATCTAGGATCATATAACTATTTAGGTTTTGCTGAAAATACAGGAAAATGTGCTGATAGTGTAGAACAAGTAATTTTAAAATATGGAAATGGTATTTGCAGTACTCGCCATGAATTAGGTAATATATTGATTTATCCTTGCATTTAATAATTTTTTAAAGTATTCACATTTGATTTTTTTGTTTAATTGTATGTGCAGTTTTTTAAATTAATAAAAATAATTGTTCCATTTAATAAATATTGAAACATTTAAATAAGTCATTGATATATTTTTAAGAGTTTGAATTTCTAATTAAAATTTTATATTTTAAATTTATGTCTATATTAAGTTTAGTTTTTAATAAAATAAAGTCTTAAAGTTTCTAAATTAGTATTGCAAATAATTAGAGTAATTATTTAGTAGAGGTGTTTGTTGAAAATAAATATATTGTTGAAAATTACACAAGTTGAAAATTCCCTCTTGAACAATTTTAAGTCATTCAAGGGTTATTTTCTATGGTTAAATTATTTAGCAATTTTAAAAGATCTATACATTTTTATAAATAAAATATAATCTTGATAGAATAAAACTCATTTTTTCCTCCATTAATTATGACTGCTTACTATCTTTGATAATTAATCTGAGATTTTATTGAATTTTCTTAGAGATTGGTTTTGTATATTTTAGTGCATTATGCATAATTTTTATTTCTTACTGTAATGCTTAGACGAATTTCTATATTAACTAATTCACTAATGCATTGAAAAAATATTTTAATGAAATTATTTAATTTAAGGAAGAAAGTAAAGTTTCTTTAATCCCCACTAAACGAAAGTATTGACAATGAAATTTTCTTGAAGTTATCAGAGAATCTCCATTCATCCAAACAGTCTTCTCAATCTAACTTGATATTTATTTCTTTACTTTATTTTTTTTTACCATTTTTTAAATACAAAGCATTTTAGTCCCTAAATGATAAGAAAAAAAAATGAAGATATTAAAATTAGTTTTTGTTATAAGAGTATCAGAGTGATGATTTTTTTCCATTAATAACTTTAATTATTAGGATCTCTTGTATTTTTGAAAAGAAATATGATAATTTTACTAATGAAAATGCAAATTCATTTAATATTAAACTTTAATTTTCAATAATATATGTAGTCATTTGTTCTAATTTTCATTTATAAATTATTGTCTTTGCCTACTGAACTATTTTTTATTTAAATTTAACTTTTTTAAGTTTAATTACTTAAAAAAAACTTTTTTTAAAAACATTTTTCTAAACTCCAAGTTTTTTTTAATTTTTAAGCTAAAGTTCTTGAGATTTTTTTATTATAATCCATTTAAAATTTTGTTAACAAATCAAAACGTTTTGCTTTGATGTGAGTGAAAAATAAAAAAGTTTTTATCCTCATGTTACTAAATTGTTATTCAATTTTAATTTTGTGTGTCCTATTGACTGACTTATTAAAATTTTCTTCTTTAGGAAGTTTAGATATACATAATCAATTAGAATCATTAGTAGCTGAATATCTTGGAGTAGAAGATAGCATTATTATAGGAATGGGATTTGCTACAAATTCTACAAACATTCCAGCTTTAGTATCAAAAGGTTGCCTAATTGTTAGCGATGAATTAAATCATGCTTCCTTAGTACTTGGTTGTCGCTTGTCTGGAGCTAAAATTATGGTTTACAAGCACAATGGTAAGTTTATAACAATTTTAATCTAAAGTATTAATAAAGACTAAGAAGCATTTATTAACTTTATTGAGAATTTATTGTTCATTCTTGTTTTACTCTTACTATGCAAAATAATGAGTTGTATAAAAATCTGAATGTGAAACTTTCCATTCCTATGTTTTAAAGAACATTTTTGTGTTCTAATAAATTTTATTGGTCCCTTCCATTCATCACATAACTATGTCAACAAGATTACTGTGAAAAATTTATAACAATTTCAAATAAATGCCATTAATGTGTGTTAAGTATGAAATTCACTGTGGATGCATTGTAAAATTTACTTTTTCATACAACATTTGCAATTTTCTGAAGAATTGTTATTCTTATTATTATAATAATGTTATTATTATTATAATCCTGTTATTCTTTATTTTCTTAAAAATACATTTTATTGGATTGTCAATTTATCTACCAGAAAACAAACACATTTTGCACTGATTAATTTACATACCAATTAATGTTAAAATTTTGAGTTTGATGGCAGTCTTAGATTCAGATTGATACCATAAAATCAAAATGATTGTTTACAAATACCATTACTTTGAATCTAATTAAATAGTTAAACATATATTGTTAGTTTTATTATACAATATGCTCACATTTACTTCATTTCGAATAAATTAATTGAATAATAGCTAACTAATTTTCAAACCATTGTCCAGGAAAAATTTATTAAATCAATGATTTAATGTAAAAACTTCCTGAATTTTCCAAAATAACTTGAAAAGATATTTAAAAAAAAAAAATCCGTAAATTTGTTTAAAGTAAGTTAAATGGTTTTACATATATTTATATATTTCATGGGTATTCTAAAACCAGGTATACTCAATATTTAATATCTAACTAAATTTAAGATTATTTTATAATATTGAAGTGATTCTTTGAATATCTGTTTTTCTCAATTTATAAGAAATTTTGACTTTAATCTTGAAATAATATTACAAAAATATATTTGTTGATCTCAGTTAAACTACACTGAACTAATGAACTAACCATTTTTCTTCACATTTAAATCTGTATTCAATGTCATATTGGCATAAAATGCGCTCCTATATTTTTTAAATATACTTTTATAGAAATGTGGGTATAATTTGTTAATTTAATTTTTTTAAGTTATTAATAAATATCTATAACCATTATAATAATATTTCATTATGGTAAAATATACAGTTGACTTTGATAATGTAAGTGACAATAATATAATGATTCAAATATTTATTATTTTTGATATTTGATTGTTTCAAATTCCATAATCGAATGTTATATTTTTATTTAAAAGATATGAAAGATTTAGAAGAAAAACTGCGAAATGCTATTATTGAAGGCCAGCCTATGTCACACAAGCCCTGGAAAAAAATTCTAATTATTGTTGAAGGAGTCTACAGGTAAATAAAATTTTAGAAATTTTTTTTAGAAATGCATGATAAAAAAATCTGAGTTTAGATTGGAAAATATTTGACAATGACAAATATTCATTAGACTATCTAAAATTTTCTTTATTCTTTTGAAATCAAGTGCTTAGTATACAATCAAGTGCTTAGTAGCTTCCTTATACATATATCAAATCTACATATTTATGAATGTATAATTTAATCAACTTCAAAACTTGATTATAGCTTTATGTAAAAAGAAGTATCAGTTGTTGCAAGCAATCAATTAAACTAATCAGGATTTAAAATTTATGTAAAATTTTACTATCATGAGTTTTTGGCTAATTATTATAAATCTACTTGAATTTTATTATAAAATTAAAAAATACTTAATTCAATAGGGTTCAGCCTGAATGTTCGATATGTCATATAATATATAAGCTAATATTCACTACATTTTGTTTTGCAATGTTCTCTATCCATGATTAATTAAAAAAAAATTGCACACATTAATGTCTCTTGTATGCAAGTAATGGTTTAATTTACAGAAACCGCAGAAGTCTGATTTTCATTCACATAGTTCAAGTATATTTTTCTATCATAGCTTTCTTTGCTTTATGTAAAAATATGTAGTTGAAAGAAGAAAAATTAATTTTTATTTAGCTATTGCTATTTTAAATATAGTTGGTTATTACATTAAAAACCTGTATGAAAAGTTATACAAAAGAAGACAAAGATTGAATTTAAAATAAATTTCATAATATGTAGATGACATTATTTAATTTGTAACTCTTAACAATTAATATTATAGCATTTTGATAATTTGATCATTTAAAATAAGTTAAAACATTATTTAATTTGACAAATGTGAGATTTGTTCATTCTCCTTGATCTATTTGGCTGCTACTGCAGTTAGGTCTGTTATTTCTCTTAATCAGACCATTTAAGAGAAATATTAAGTTCTCTCTTAACAGTTTTCTTAAGAGAATTTTTGTGGTAAAAAGAAAGTATGATGATAGTACCAATGATATTTGTTTTATTGCTGTCAAGAATTTGACTATATATAAAATTTTTATCATATATTCAGTTGAACTCTGAATTTATTTCTGGAAAAAGAATGGAAAAATTTCATAAATTCAATAAAATTTGTAACTGTCTATTTTTTTCAATTTACAATTTTTGAAACCTAAACATTGGCAATGAAATGTATAAATTATCTAAATCAACTGTATTTATAATAGAATTCTTTTACCATTTTTATTGAAACATTCTTTACTTAATCATTAAAATTGTTATTGTGACAATCAATGTATTACATTTTTAGAGGAATTTGAACAATTTATTTCCACTTTCTTTAGCCTTTATTAATATATAACATATATTAAAAATCGGGATATTATATATAATTCCCATTTAAACAAAATTTGGTTGAATAATGCCTAGAAAAATTTGGAAACAATATGAATTGAGATGGTGTTTAGTATTGCGGAGTTCCAGAACAAAAGTTCAATCTCCTGTAGGACCTAATAAATTAGTTATCAATATGAATTTCTTTAAAAGAAATTTTTGTGAAAATTAAGACAAATTTTTCATCTGCTTTTTTTAGAAATTAAATAGAATTTGGTATACTAAATAATTTTTGTTTGAAGAAGTATTTGTAAGAGTTGAAGCTTGTCAGGATCCCAAGTTGATCAGGAAAATGCAGCATTTGTTTCAAAAATTTAACTTAAAAGATTTTTGTTTTCTTTTCGAGAAGACAAATCATAAGTTTTTGTAACTGTTATTTGAATAAAACAAGATTTGTTATTATAGGTGTAAATTTCGAAAAATCAATGCTTAAATATTGTGTTTTAGATTATTAAGTAGTAAAGCATTTAAAATGACTTAATAGTAATGTACTTTAGTCTACCACTTTAACTTCTCGTAATACTTTACGATAAGCACTTGTAAGCTACTAAAAGGATTATTTAATTGAAAAATTTATTGTACTTGCCTATTTCATAATATTCCTAAATTTGGTATAATTTATTAAATTTCTTGTTTCTAGTATGTGCTGTTATTCAAAAGAAATTTTAAATAATGTCATGATTATAGTTTTTTTTTTTTTTTTTTTTTTTTTTTTTTTTAACTTTTTGTTTTTTAGTATGGAAGGGACCATTGTTAATCTTCCAGCTCTCATTGCTATTAAGAAAAAATACAAATGCTATTTGTATGTAGATGAAGCACACAGTGTTGGTGCAATTGGACCAAGAGGTAGAGGTGTTACAGATTATTTTGGCTGCAATCCACATGATGTTGATCTTTTAATGGGTACATTCACAAAAAGTTTTGGAGCATCAGGTGGCTATATAGCTGGTTCAAAAGTGAGTTGTTTAAATATGAAATTATAAATGAAAATCAGTCTTTTTTTACAGCCCCAAATAATTAGCATTTCATTATAATAATTTTAATAATAAGTTAGGATTTTTTGTTTTCTACAATTTACATTATTTGAATTTTCGAGAATTAAGATTTTAAGGATATTTTTAAAAAGAATGAATTATATGTAGCATATATACCATTATATGCATATCAAATAAAGTAATTTAAAATGCTTATACATTGATGTATTGAAAAACAATTCTTTTAAATTATTTATAGGGAGTTTTTAAAATAAAAATTTGAAAATTTGTGAGAAATTTACTGACACTTAGGTTTACCATATGTCAATGTGACATTTTAACAATTTTTAAAATCCACTACTATGTATTTTATTTTCAAAAGAATGTTAACATTTAGCTTTCTTAAAAGTAGATCATATGCCAACACTACTGTATTAATGATCAGGATAGAATGTGATATTATTAAAATATTGATCGGGGAATGGTAGGATTTTGATACAGTTATATTAGAAGTTTTTGTGGATACAATTTAAAAAATATTTGAACATACAACTATAAGTAAGTCCATTCATGCTGCTAAAGTGTTGGATATTGAAGATATCTAATTCTATCTGCAAAGTGTTGAAATACACTGTTACCATTGCTGCCTGGTTGAATGTCTAAAAGATTGAAATAATTTCTTCAGTTTTTTTAACCCTGCATTTCTTTGCATACCACTCCTATTCGGTAAGTTTTTAGGGAAGATTACATATCTAGTTCATGTGTCCCAACTAATGAATTTAAATTTAATTTACTGTACTAAATAATTGTGTTTGAAGAAGTATTTGTAAAGATCCCAAGTTGCTTAGGATCTCCGAGAAAATGTAATATTGGTCTCAAAAATTGTTTGCTTAGCTTGGATGTTTCTAGAGGTTAGGAATCCACTTTGAACTGTAGGTCCTAGTCTAATTAGCTTTAGTGTGCAAGAAATGATCATTAAGCAACAAACCAAATCTATGTTTTACTGCTATCACACATTTTATTATTCTTTTGTACTCAGAAGTAGCAAATTCAAAATTTACTGTATAAAATATATTAATTCTTGAACTTAATACATAACTATGTATTATGTTCAAGCATGTTTATTAAGCTTATGTTTTTTCAATACTTACCTGTTACCAATTTTGAATGTCTTGTGTAATACAAAGACCAAAGTTTTATCTTTTCCATTAAATAGGTCTCCAACAGTATGTTGAGACAATGTTTAATGTATTTAATATTTTTCAGTTAGCAGTTTTCGAAAGTGGGGTCATAATAATAAATGATTGAATTTTTCATAGGTAACACTTAAGTATGGATAGAATTCAAGCATCTTGTAAATTATTTTTTTTCACTTTTTAGCAATTAAAATATGGTAATTAATAATTTTTAAGCAATTAATAAAAATTATGTATGGCATTCCATATTAATATTATAAAATATAGAAAATTTGATTCAAATTTTTTATTAAATAGTTAGAGAAAAAAAAATTTTTTTTCTTCATTTTTATATTATTCTGTTTGTATTGTGTACATTTTCTACATTATAAGTAATTTTTCTTTAAAAATAAAACAAGTGTTCCTAATCAATTATCTATATAAAACAGATTTATATAGGTAATAATTGATTAGGAACACTTGATAAGGTTTTTAAAATTACAATCCTTTCTGAGTAAGAAGACATAATTGCTAAAAATATTTCACAAAACAATAATTAAATTGCATTCAAAACTTTTTTTCATCTCTTAGTAAATTTATTTATTTATTTTTTTTTTTTTTTAAACTTTTCTCTGTATTTACAGTATTATAAAACATTCATTTGTTTCTAGAACAATGCAACTTTATTTCATGCATTATTGCTGTTGTGAGAAATAATGCCATAACAGAAATTTAAGAATCTTGCTGAAATAATAAAAAGGTTCCACACTCTTTTGTCCTTGATTAATTCAGTTATCAGTTCTGAATTCTTTGTACGTTTATGTATTGTTTTGGTGAAATGACATCATCATTCATGTAATTTAATACCTTATTTGTGTGTGTAAATAATGCAGACTCAATCGCTGTTGAATTCATATTTCAAATAAGTGCTAGCAGAAAAATAGTTAACTTCATTAAATTAAATATTTTAAGTGAAATATTTTAAATGAAATAATTGGAGCATTTTTGTTTAATTCATTGTTATTTAATTTGAGTGACACTTATTTACATTTTTATCACAGGTCATAATTAGTATTGTCCACCCCAGAAAAATATTTTAGAATCAAAACAGTGTTTAATATGGAGTTGCAATTCATAAATCCACATTTTTATTTTAAAATTAATATAAACTTAATTCAAATTTGTATATTTTTATTCTTTATTGAAAAAAAAAAGTTATTAAAATATGCATTATTGTATTTTCTTTTCTTTTTTTTTTTTAAATGTAAGTGAAGGGAATGTATATAATTATTGGTTCCTTTCTTAATCTATGGAAGTAAAGTTTGATGCTAGATTTTTTTTAAAGGTTATGAATTTAATTTTTTAAATTATTTCTTATGTAAATTTCTAAAAAATAGATTATTAATATGTGAAAATGTATTTTATTTTGAACTGACCATTTTAGTGATAGTTTGTTTCCTTTATTTAAAGGACCTGATAAATCATCTTCGAATTCATTCACATAGCTTCAGTTATGCCACAAGCATGTCTGCTCCTGTGTGTCAACAAATAATTATGACCTTAAAAATTCTTATGGGGCAGGATGGTACCACTGAAGGTAAAATATATTTTATAGTTACAGGTTTAGTTATATAAGTTTAAGATTATATCTACATGTATTTATAAGAGGAAATTTAATAATCATATTGTATGTATAAAATCTTTAAAAAGCTCTTTCAAATAATATTCTAATAAAAGTTAATTTTATTCCAAGTTTTAAGTCTTTATAAACTTAGCTACTATGAGTTTGCGAGAAATATTGTTTTTATAATTGAGATCTAGTGGAATAGTTAAAAAACTTACTATTCAAACTACAAAGGCAGATACATTTGACTTCTTGAGTTTTGTTTTAAATAAATGATTTTTCTGAAGTTGTGATATTAATGATTTCCATCAATCAAAAAATGTCTTATATTTTGCAGTGTTTAATAATATTTTTATAATACAGTAAGACCCCGCTTAACGCTGTTTCGTTTAGCGCTGTTTCTGTTTAGCGCTCTTTTATTTCAACCCGGGGATTCTACGAAATCGCTTGCAGCATACGGCGATTCCCCGAAATATTATGCAGCGATAGGTTTCAAATACATATCCGAAAGAGTGTACTTGTGTTTCTTGTTTGGTGCGGAAAGAAGCAGCGGCTAGTCTTTCTAATGATGAGCTCAAGGAATTAACTGAACAAGAAGAAAACAAAAATGTTGACAGCAGTGATTCAGAAGAAGAGCAAAAAGAACTTTCGATGGCGTTTGTAAAAAGGAGTTTGCCTACCATAACTGAAATAATGGATCAATTCATTGAAAGTGATCCGAATTTTGACAGGAGCTCAAAAGTAAGGCATGTTGTTAGAGATGCTCTATCCGTTTATGATGAACTTTTAAGAGAACAACGCAAAAGACAAAGGCAAACAACATTAGATGCTTTTGTCACAAAAAGGCAGAACACTGAAAATGCGGAAGGCTAACTAAATATGACTGACTTAGAATTTTATTTGTTTTTTTTAAGAATGTTGGTTTCGTTATTTATATTTTGTTTTTATTTTTGCAAGAAATAATGTGGTATTAATTTGGGCTTTAAGAAATAATTGTTTGGTTTTACTTTTATTAAAAAAACATACTTTTTAAATTTAATACCTAACCAATTTCCTAGCCATCTTCCCCTAACCCCAATATTTACATGTAAAGATAGCCTCGTTTAGCGCTGTTTCGCATTACGCTCTACTTTGATGGAACGTATCCCCCGCGTTAAGCGGGGTCTTACTGTACTGAGTTATTCTTATAAGAGGAAATAAAATTGTGTTATTTTTTTCATAGTATGAAGTCATTTAATATCTCAGATTTTTTCAATAATCTTTCAGTAATTGTATCTTAAAATTAATTTTATAATAGTTAATGTTAAAAAATATTTCCCCCACAATTTGTGTTGTCAATATATAAAGGTGAGACATTTGATATTTTTGTGCTGTAAATTATGATTTAAATTCTGCAGTGCATAAAAGTGTTAGGTATTATTTTTAAGAGTTTAAACAGAAGATGTTCAGTGTAATTTATAAATGTATAAAGCTCAAAACTTTTATTTCATAGGTCAAAGAAGAGTAAGGCAGCTCGAAAGGAACACACGTTATTTTCGCAGGAAGTTAAAACAAAAAGGTTTTATAATTTATGGCAATGAAGATTCCCCAGTGGTGCCTCTGATGTTGTATTTTCCATCCAAAGTGACGTAAGCTTTTATTGCATTATTTTTATGTTTCGTATGAATTATTCATGAAACTTGAACATGGATAATTTGTGAAGCATAAATAAGTATACAGGATCTTTTTTACTAACTGGCTTTTCTACTTAAACTTTTAGTGTGTTCATTCAGGGATTACTAAATGGAGGTGTTGCCACAGTTGGTGTTTGTTATCCAGCTACAACAGTAGTGACTTCTCGAGCACGGTTTTGTATATCATCATCCCATACTAAAGAAATGTTAGATAAAGTGAGTTCTGTGTGATCAAAATACTTTGACATTTCTTAATAAATGCCATTTATCAGCTTCATATAACATGATTTTATATTGTATTTTGTCCATTTATAATAGTTTATCATCAATTAAACTATTATAATATATACATATATTAGTATTCTGTATATTATAATATACAGAATACTTATATATTGAATAAAACATTCAATATATCATTACTGTAAATTTTTATCAAGTTACTAAAATTCGTAAATACAGTGATATGATTTATTTAATAAACAACTTGGTCGGACTTTAAATTTTAATAATAATTATTATTTTATTAAACTGTTTGATATTTCTTTTATAATTCAGATATTTACTTTACTTTAATATTTTAACTTGGTTGTCTTTTTGGCTTCCTCATTTGTGAGACGTAAATATGCAGTAGTTGCTTCAGTTGAATCTTAAAGATGTTGCATTTTTAATTTCACAATGCATTATAATGATATTTATAAATTTAAAAAAATTGTATATGTTGTGGAATTGTTTAACTACAGGTAAATATAAGTAGGCAATTTTACACGGATACTGCTATTAACTTACATTTTACAATATAATTATATATACATATTTTTTGTTAAAAAATTTGTATATAAAATTAAAGAGAATATATAATTTAACATTACTATTTTTGCATTGTTTATTAATAGTATTTTTGAAAAATATGGAATTTTTTCTGCAGTCTTGGAATAGTTAAGTTCAGATTTTAATAAAAATGATTTCAGCAGAGGAATGGCTATGGTGCATCAATTTATATTTTAAGGTTTAAATATTGATCACAAATTTATAATGAAAATAACTTTTTTATTCGATGTGAATATTAAGTTCACAGTTCAGTAATATCAATTATTTGGTCCTAGAGTACAGTTGTTTTTTTAATCAAAATTAGCTTTTTTGATAATTATTTACTTAAAAATTTCTTTTAGAATAAGAAATGTGCAGGCCTTCAGGCATACTTCCTAACAATTTCAGAATTGAAGATTTAAAAAATTTTTAAACATTTTAAAGTAGAGAACACTATATCATATATCTGTATTTTTTGCGGGTTTAGAATTCAGTATTCTAGAGTGTAAGTACAGATTTTTTTTTTAGGCATGTCAGAGGTGAAAGTAAAATATTAGTATTGTTTTATAATAAAAATAAAATCATTAAGATTATTTTGAAAAGTTAAGATTGATTGAATAAAATAAAATTGGAAGAGAATGTTTGGTGATTAAAAATCCATTCATACAAATAATTAAAATCACAAGTTTGTAGTATTGAATTAAAGACTGTGATTAGACATTTTAGTGAATTTATATATTTTATAATAACTTGTTTTATTTTGTGTCATATTTTCAGGCTTTGAATGTGATAGAAACTGTTGGAAATGAACTCATGGTGAATTATTCAAAAAAACAAAGATCTCAAGCAGAAATAATTTACTAGTCAAATGCACTCACCCTAGATCATCTTAAGAGCAACTAAACTCTGCTCCATCAAAGGCTCTTTGTTATGCTTTCTAATGGCCATCCAATGCTGTGAAAAATTAGGTCACTTCAAGATTGATATGAAAAGTTTTCTTTGTTTTGCATTTCATACTGTTTGTTATAATACAAACTGTGATCAGAAACTTGCATGTACTTTTAGTAACTTATCAACATGCTTATACATATGCAGTGACACTGAAAAATAGAATGTGGGATGCTAATATCCAACTTAAAAACTGTGAATATCCTTTTTTTATACACATATTTATTTATTGCTGCTAAGTACATATATTTAGTAAAATTACCTAGTCAATGTAAATTCTGCTTTTAAATGACCATCCTGCTTCTTTGTTGGAAAAACCTTAAAAGCAGCATTTATATCGTCTTTGTTTACAATACATAGTATCGGCAGTGATTGGTGAACTTGTACAATGAGCTACATTTTATTTTCTGAAAATTATTTTGCAGCTTATAGGAATTACATTAATAATTGCATTAGTCACAAATTCATTATTTTGCTAAACAAATCCTTAAATTAATACATTTGTCAAAATAAATAAAAGAAATTTTTAGGTTACGAATTCACTACATATTGTATAATGTCGTTTTTGTATGTTCTAGTCATGCTAAATTGTTAAAGATGAATGAAAGCCTTTTTGTTTATAAATCACTTCATAAATTATTGCAATTGACATTAATAATTCTCAATTTTTAATCTTTGGTTTATAAACTTCCTTTCATAATTTTATATTTAAAAGCAACTTACATAAATTATGAATTGACCTAGAACTCCTGATTGTTTTGTTAATATTAATTTCGTATTCATTTTAGTTTATTTTTTAAATCTGTATTTGGTCACAATCTCTTCCAAGTTTTAAAATACTTGTTGAAGTTAAATATAATTAAAACTAACAAAAATTATATAAAATATTTTAATGGAATGCAAAATTTGTACAAAGTTGCACTATGTAAATAATTTATGAAGTGCCATAATTATTTTTCTTTCTGTTAGCATAATTTGCGAATCTCTAATTATAATTCTGACTCAAGAATTTCTTAATTTAAATATTGTAAATAATCACCAATGAAAAAATTGAAGTTGTATATTTCATTAATTCATATATTTAGAACTATAACTATAAAAATTCGATCTTTCAGACATAGGAAACTTGTTTTATCATGTACATAATTAAGGTAGCTATATTTTAGAACTAGCTTTTTTATATTATATGTTAATCATCTGAAATAATTGAACCTGAATCATTTTTCATTCTTTGCTATATTTCAAAATTTACTGTAAATATTCTGAACTTCCATGATGTTTGAAATTATTGAATACTGTTTTGCCACTCATCAGTGTTAAATAATCTTAGATTTATTTATTCTAAAAATGCTAAATGTTTTGCAGATCATGTAAGAAACAGCATTACTTTCCTGGCTTCCAATTTATGCAAATATCAGTGTAAATGTGTATACCATTGGATATCTATAAATGTCTAGATCATAAATTAGTTCAAATTGTCTTATTGTATGAAACATTTAAATCTTAACTCAATTTGATAAATTTATTTTTAAATTGAAATTTATAAGGATTTGCTTTTTAGTCTTTTAATAAATATAATGCATATGAATGAATTGAATATTTTTCTATAATACATCAGTACTTTGAATGTAGTGTGAGTAAATTTGTACTCATTGGCAGCTGCTCAGTTCATAACTTTTCAATGTGCTTTACTGTGCTTCTGGTATAGTGTAATAGATTAATTTATAATATTCCTTACACCTGACCCTGTGAAGAACTAAGGTTTTTTTATAATGCTGTTATAACATGTACGTAATATTACACTTTTTATCTCTAAGATAATGATCAGTTTACAGTAATAAATTTTTTACTCTCCATAAAGTTTTCAATTATTTTAAATAAAGTAGTACAATTTTCTTCGTGAAGGCTAGTTTGATTTGCAAGAGTTCTGAACTGGAAATTTTGAATGCTTATTGTCTCCAAAAAATGCAAAGATCACCTTGAGCAAAAGTTATTTTATGGGGGAAAAAAAGCATTTTGATTGATTAAATTTTAAACCCACATTAAATATTTCAGTTTCATTCAATATTAAAAGTCACAGTCAATAATAAATATTAACTTTATATCCTACAATAATCTGAATTTCGAATTTCACAATGTTTTTTCAGTAAACTAAACACTTAAATAAATCCTGAATTTTAAAACAAGCAGATCAATTTATACAAAATATGTATTTCAATTAAGAACCTTTAACTCATAGGATTGAATTTTTAAAAATTGGGATCCTTCCCAAAGTGATTCAACAGTATCTGATTTGGTTGTTTGGCTCTATAGCCCCCCCATCCCCCACACACATGAAAGCTAATTTGAAATAGTTATTTACAATTACTGGTGAGGAATTTAAAAAAAAAAGCATACCATGAGGAATGATTAATATTTTACTCTCCAGCTATAAAACAAGATTTTTAAAAATTCTTTTCTGTTTATTATTATAAAAGTAGATTACCTAATTTCACCTATTTATGTGATCAGTTATTCCATTGAACGTTAAATTGCCATTTTTAATTATGGATTCTGTAGTTTATCATTGTTTACTTTTTAATGCAATTAATTTCTAAAAATTTAACATTAAATAATTTAAAAAGGTTATATAAAATTTTGCAAATTTGTTATGTAGCTTTAACTATGATTTATAGATTTGTCTAGGCAAGTATATTGTAGAATAGTAAATTTTAATTTTTCAAGAATTTTACTCAAATATCTTGTAATCTAATTGAGCAAATGATTCCAACAGAATTATTTGAAAGCTAATTAAATTTCCATTTCATTAGTAATAAAAAATCAGTAATCATCAATATATTTATACAGAATACATTAATGATAATAAAATAGTTTTATGTCATTGAAAAAAAAAAAACCTCAAATATTTTGAGTAATTTTTTTTTAACTGGACTCAGTTCAATTTCAACTAAATATATACATAAAAATTTCATTCTATTCATAACATTGAAATACCTATATAAGATGAAGGAAAATAAATACTGTGCAATAAGTCTTAGAGAGAAAATTAGATTTTGACATACTTTAATGAAGACTTTGTTTGCATATATGTGTATGCCATACATATGAAATACTTTCATGCAGTGGCAATAAATACAATATATAAGAGTCATACTTTAATTTCATACTGACTGCTCATACAGCATTAAATGGAAGTATTTAAAAGCAATCTAATAAAATTGACATTTGTTTATGATCAATCCAAGTTGTTTTTTTAAAAATCTATTCAGCTTACATTTGTATGTAGAACAAAGATAATTCACTGATAGACTAACTAATAAATTAAAGTATATAAAAAGATAAATACATATATAATAAAATTGAATATCAAAAGCAAAAAAATATCATAAAATTTACTGTAAAATTTAAAAAAAAAAAAATGTGTAAGAACATAAATACACAACACAGGAACAATTTTTACAAACTTTATAGCTTGAAATTGAAAAAAATATTAATTGCAAATTAAAAATGGGCTACACAAATTTTTGTTATAGTATTGTTTTTATAGCTAATAAATTTTTATTCTTTTAACAGTATATATAGAACTGACAAGTACATACATAACAATTATCATTAGTTTTTTACAACATGAAGGCACTATTGGAAGCTGGCAAAAATCATTTACTTAAGAATAAAGATAAAAATAATGTATTCAAATTGTGCAACCTGGTCCTTGAAACATGTTTACCTCAACTGCTTTATTATAAATCCTCAACACATGACACAAACGGGAAAGTTTCAAAATAAAGCATAAAATATTTTTCATCCTTTGATTTTACATACTTTAGTAAGCACACATAGTTTTAATAAGCAAATTTTATGTAGTCATAATAAAAAATAGTTAAGCTGAAAAACATTGTTAGCTTATTTTGTGAAAAGAAGCCAATGGCATTAAAAAATATTCAAAATGATAAGACATAAAGGAATGTTAGTGCAGATTAATAAGTAACATGCCAAAATAAAGAAAATCTAATACTTCATAAGTGAACATTTTTTAGAATCTTAAGATTTATAAAGTAAGGCATGAAAGTGCAATGTGGCTGAAAATTGTGCTGACTAGATTTGATATAATAAAATAAGCAAATTTTAGGAACAAACATAACCTGACATACAATTTAAATATAGGTAGTGGGAAAGCTACTGGCAACAATATTTTTCTAAAAAATGTAATTTTTAAGCATAAGTATGTAGTTTATGCATACTGCACATTTTAATCTAAAACTGGTAATTTACCCAAAAATAAAATACAAAAATATTTTCAATATAAACTTTACAAGCACTCTTCAATATATAAAATGGTACATTGAGTAATGCATACAAGTAAAACAAACTCACTAAATTTCAAATATTGAGAAACTAAAATTTGTAGTAGGGGACATGGTAAAATTTTTAATACAAGTTTAAAATGAGAGTATATATATATAAAACAGATCAAACAAGAAATTTCGTTTTAATAAAGTGTACTTGTATAATTTGTAATACTTGTATAATTTTATACTACTGCAAGTCTCCTGTAATCAAAAACAAAGTTTTTGTTGATTAATTCCATAACGAAAATTTGCTTTCATTCAAGAGCAAGCATACATCTGAATTGTTCTTAAGGTCTTTATGAAAATACTTCATTTGATTTCTCTAATGAATTTTACAATGGTTTTAAACAACATGAATTAAGTACTTTTCACCATGCAAAAAAATTTACAAATTTTCTAAAATAATGGAATTACATGTCAAGAAAATAAAATCTAATATAAGAATTTGCTTCTATTACTAGAAGTAAATATATATAGGCTTCCTATTACTTTTAAAAATATGGAAGAAAACTAAAAATTCCATTAAATGTTAAAGTTAAAACATTAATAACAGAAAAATGATATGTTCATTCAATTAATTTCTATTAAAAATATGAAAACTTAAAAGAAATGGTTGATTATTCTAAAATCTTGGCTCTTTTAATCAAAAATAGAATTTGTTTTCATTATAAACTGAAAAAGATCTACACATCAAATCTAATTAAAGTCTGATAGAATATACCTAATGTAAAGAATGGAATTAGTTAAATTTAAATAATTAAATGTAAATATCAAAATCAAACTATTATAGATTATGATGAAAATCTATCTACAACTTGCTAAATTATGATATACTTTGATTTCTTATCACTTGCTTTAGCCAATAAAAATACCTTCTATTTGCAGAATAACATTGTAAATTCTAAAGTTCACAACAATTTCAATATAGCAGCGAAATACTTATATAGGCACACAATTTTGAAGTATATTTCCCATATTGTAACTTAAAATGTGGAAATATTTGTAAATTAAAGCATTGTTATTATATATAACTACTAAACATAATGAGCAAAAATGAGATTTATGACTTATTATCATCAATAAGTAAGAAATTTGGAAAAAAAAAAAGTTTAATTTATTTTCTCCATTTTTATTTTATTTCAATTATAAATAAACTTCAAACACACAAAACATTGAGTTTTCATACTTAGTAGCAAATTTAATGCTTTTTATATTATATTACTAAAAATTTCCAATTTTTAACAATATTAAAAGTGATGGAAAAAAAGTAATAAACCACTAAAAATGCCAACATAAATTCTATGTATAAATAATACATACGTCACTTATGAGAACTGCAATTTTGTAGAAAATGATTCATAAATATGTTGAATTTTCAAGATGAAAGCTAGTATTAACAAAAACATGGCTTACTACAAATTTTAATTAACTAGCGAATCATTTGAAGAGTTTGTTAAGTAAACAGATCTAATGAGATACTAAATATACTAGAAAGAAAATACAAAAAGGAATGTATTTGATAACAAATATTGTCGAAATATATTATTTCCCATGGACAATAGAACACTTTTGGCGCACCAAGGCACTTGGTTTGTAAATAATTTATCTTCTGACTAGTAGATAATTTCTTCCTGAGATCTTTTCTTTTTTGAATAATCAACCATTATTAAACGACCAACATTTTCTACCACTCGTAAAGTCTATAAACGGAAAAAAATATGTATATAATAACAAGTAGTTTGAAAATTTAAGAATAAAAAGAAGAATGTCATATATTAAATATATTAATAAAAATTCAAATGTAAGAAGTCTTGGTTTCATGAAAATGATAATGAAAATTAAAAACAGGATTTTTAAGTGTTAAATAATTCTCAATTGTTTAAATTAGAAACTTATCAATTGTGTATTAAATACATGTTAATAATAAAACAGAGAATGATTTTTGGAAGACTGAATCACCGGTTTTTCCAACAATGGTAAAAGCAGTGATAATTGTTAAGAACTAAGAATTGACATTTCAAAACTAAATAATTCAAAAAACCAAATTATTTAATACAATAATTATTTAAAATTTAATTCATTTGAAGAAATTAAAAGTCTTGGGAACAACATATTAACAAATGCTAACCCTTATTTAAAAATCCTCAATTTATTTTCAAGATTTAATTTTTTTGAAATGATGCCTTTTTCCACTTCAAAGTTTTCATGTTTTTCCAAAATTTCTGGCACTGAAGACTTATTTTTAAATTGAAATCAAATTTAAATGAAAATAATTTTTTCAGTTGATAATTCTCGTTAGATAAAATGATAATTTTATATTGCTAGAACAAGAATCTTTGAAAGAATTTCAATGTTTCCTCAACTTTCAGTGGATTTATCACAAGATAACAATAGTTTGGACTTTAAATTTCCCATTAGAAAGCTGTGATTCAGATACGAAATATTAGAAAAACTAATATAGATTTCCGTTTGGCTGATTAGAATGAGTATAACAATATTTACAGTCAAAATAAATGTAGTCTTATTTGTTTACCGCATCAAATCTTTTAAACTAATCTTTCCTAATTTAACTTGTAATTAAAACATATTTATTTACTTAATAAGTACAGTTTCCTTTTAAATATTAGGTAAAATTGATAAAATTTATAATTAGTAAAAAGCTTCTTATTACAAATAGAATATTGTATATTTTTTAAAGGCTTTTTCAAAGAAAGGTAGGTAAAGTATAATGATAAACACTGTAGATTAGTTTCCGATTATAGTTTGGTTGGGTTTTCTTAGTGCAAGGCCTAAATTAGGACAAGCTGTGCCAAAGTTTTTGATTAAAAAAAAATTCATTATGTTGTTATGCAGGATAACATTAGAATAGTGTTCTTCAGAATGGATGGTTTCTTATGGCAAAATAAAATAACAAACTGAAATAAAAAAGCTAAAAAACATGCAAATAGGTTCTGTTGTATTGCATTTCTGTTTTCTATAAATGGATGCTTATGGGTAAATGATTATCAGTTTTCAAGTTTTCTTCCTTGAACGCGAATATGGGCCACATAAAGTTGTAGATGTTTGACACTTATTAGTAACATTTTTTTGTATGTAAGAGCTAAATTAAACCAGGACTTACAGTTCAAAGCAGATTCTAAATCAATACATACAGCAATGCCCAAGATTGAACCCATGAACTGTTAAACTGAAGACATTTGGTAGATTGTAGATGTGCAAGAAACCTTGCAAGCAACTATTGCTTGATTGATTATAAAGTATCAAAAGGTAAAAGATTGAGTGAAGTATTCTGATGACTATAGATAAGAAATGATAAGTAAGAGGAAAATTAGATTAACGATGGTATTTGAAGATCACATTACCCAAATAGAATATACATCACTGTTAAATTTAAACAGCAAAATAGCTTTAAAAACAAAAAGGAGGGAACATTATTTATAGATGTTCATGAATAAATTCGTGGAACAAATAATGGCTTTACAGTTACATACAACTTTCTTAAGCTATCTAATTCTTTAACATCAAATAATTATTTTATAAAAAAAAATATTAACTTTAAGAAAAGAAATAAATATATCTCACTTCATCTAAAGTTTCTTTCGTGTGAGCAGCAGATAAACAAAATCTTGCTCGGGCAGTGGTAAGAGAAGTTGCAGGGAAGCCAACACCGACTGTAGCAATTCCATTTTTAAGAAGTTGTCTAACAAATTCCCTAATTGAAATAATAATAATAATAATAATTAAAAAAAAAACATTTATAAACTAGCTATCTTAAACATAGCAAAATTATTTTAAACTAAAATACATTTTTTCCATTAATTATTATAATAAAATATCAATCATTAATTTAATGAATAACAAACAAAATCGATAAAACTTTTTTATGATGTAGAAATCTTCAAAATAAACTTTTATTTGTAGCTTATAATACAAAATTGACATATAATGGTTTTAAATGTATGATACTGATAGTTATATATTAGGTTGGGGAAAAAGTAATCCATTATTTTTTCGGTAGACGTCTGTAGTGATCAATATCTTATGAGGTATCTATCAAACAATTTCAGATTTATGCTCATTGGAAAGGTGACATTTGACACTAAAATATCCTCTTGCGGCTTTTTGTTTGATTCATTCAGTTATGAGTACAAGGTTTTAAAAATAGAAGACAACAAACAGAAAATTCGATATATTTTCGTTTTTCTCTTGTAACGGCGAAAAAGATAGCCGGGTGGCTAAAATTGTGAAAGGTGTTTATCGTCCTATATAAGACTGTAACAACCAGTTACAAATTTTGTTTCGTCGATTCCGTTCGGGTATTTTTGATGTTTGAGATGCACCTCGCATGTGGATACAGCATCGTCGAAAATGTCTATAAAATATTAAAAATGATCGAAGTTAACCACATGTCAGCAGTCGTAACGCGCAAGACCTAAAAATCTACATGAAAGCTGTTTTAAACCTTTTTACAAAGTGAATCCAAAAGAAGTTACATAAAGTTCATGTAAAAATAATGGATTTCTTTTTCTCCAACCTAATATTTCCCTCACACAATTTAAATACAGGACTTTGATTCTTAAGTATAAAACTTAATTTCATGTAAAACTGCAGCTATTCATTTAAAAAAATTTATCCCCTGAAACACTTTTAAAAATATTATTTATAAGACACAGGTAGTCCTAATAAAGTTAATTGAATAATAATAAGAAAATATAAACACACAAACAAAACATTTTCATGGCATGTAAATATGCCCTTTGTATTTTTAAAACATGCATATCATTTTAAATTTCTGAATTTAAATTTGGCTTTAGAAGGAAAAAAAATATGAGGTTAAAAAATAAAGTAACAACATCTTGTCAAGAGTTCTTGAAAACTCACATTGATTATTCATTAAAATATAGTAAATATGGGAAAGGATTAGTGTTTTTCAAATCCAAAGTTTTTAGATACATACAGTACATATATATACATAACAGTTCAAAAATGAAAGAAAATAAATCCTACTAAAAAGGATTTTGTATAATAATGACATATTCAAGTAAATATAAATAACTTTTAATAAAATGTTTGAAATGGTCTATTGCTACGTAAATATTCAGAATTAATCTCTAGCTAAATTAAGAATCTTGATATTTTAATAATAACATTTTCATTTGATTTCATTAAGTAATTAGACAGGTTAGGAAAATTAATAAATAATTTATTATTTAATCAAATATATTATATATATAACTAAAATCTGCTTAAAATAATCTATTCAAAACTAACAACTTGTTTTAACCCTGAACAATGTAAAGAAACAAAATTTTACATTTTTAAAATTAAAAACTTACAGATTGATAATTATCAATTAAAATTGATGACTAGAGAAATGAATTGAAGGAAGTGTGTGGATTGCTGTGAATAATAATCTACACTTCTTTTATTTCATTTATTGTTCCCCGTTTTAAGAAACCAATGACTATGTATTTCAAAAAAGAAACACTGAAAATACTTTTATCCCTGATAGATTTAATTTATTAACGTTTTCTGAATCATTTTAATTTAAATAAAAATATTTTTTAATTATTTAATTATATTAAGATGAAGTTTGGAGTCGTTTTCAATTTTATCTTATTACAACCAAATAGAATTTGATTAAGAGAGTGGATGATTTGACAGTGGCAACTTTTCTAGTAATTCAAAATATATTTGCTACGTTTTTTTTTTTTTTTTTTTTTTTTTTTTTTTTTTTTTTTTTTTTTTTGGTTAAGGGAATATAAGCTGATGGTTTTATTAACCAACATGTTCATAAACTTAAGGGTACTGTAGATACTTTTTTTGGTAAAACTAAAAAAAAATAATAAAAACAGAAAAATTATTAAATATTACATCAGCAACCAAATCTGGAACTCTCAAAACTACTTACATGAATATAAAATTATTAAATTATACATACGCAATCTTGGAAGGAAAATACAGCATCAAAGGTACTACTGGAGAATCTTCATTGCCATAAATTATAAATCCTTTTTGTTTTAATTTCTGGCGAAAATAATGGGTGTTCCTCTGCAATTGCTTCAAGCGTTTTCTTCCTATAATGATGTATAAAATTCTAAATTTAAGTTTTAACTTCAAATATAGATTTTATATTCAAATATATATTGTTATTTCAGATAAACTGTGCATTTCTCATTTAATCTTTCAAATAAAACATCATTAAAAAAATCTTAAAGGTTCAGGACAATAAGCAACAAAACTTGAGAATACAACTAAATAAATATAATTCAAAACAATATAAAAAAAGTGTGCAAATAACATAACAACAAAACATTAATAATCATGATTAAAAGATGAGTCAAAATTTATATTTTATAAAGAAACAGATTTTAATATTTCCAATATTTAAGAATCACCTTGACACACGCTACACTACCACATGCATAATATATGCAAGTTATAGCCTGTATTCTTTCACATAAAAAGTTTAAACTAGAATACTGACCTTCATTTGTTCCATCTTTACCCATTATGACCTTCATGGACATTAACACTTGTTCGACAACAGCAGCTGACATACTGGTAGCATAAGTAAAACTATGGCAGTGTATTCTGAGATGATTTATGATTTTCTGTAACAAGAATGAGAAAATTTAAAGTTTTACTAAAGTTAACATAATTCTCTGTATAAACATTATATAATAAATAATAAGATAACCAATTAATTTATGGGAAGTCTCACTAAGACATAATTATTCTAAACAATGTTCAAGTAATGAGATTGATATATGAATTTGCATATCCCTTTGCCACACAATACTAAAAGAGAAGGAATTATAATTGTTAAATTTAACCAAAATATAACATTTAAAAGCCAGAAGATAACTTTCCAGTCTAAAAGCATGGAAATACTCTTTATTTTTATAATTAATTTAATAATAAATCATAAAAATACATGTAAATTTCTGTAATTTAAATTTTCTGTTACAATAATTAATTTGTGTTTTTAGATTGCTAGAAAATTCAGTAAGCTTTAAAATTTACAAAAATCTTATTGATTTCTTCATAAATTTCTTTTTTATTCTATAAAGGAATTCACCATTTCCTCTTATAATTCATTGATTCATAATAGTAATTTAATCCCTTTAAGTACACCTTAAATAACTTCCATTCTTTTTCCTAATAACAGGAATGCTTTATTCAACTGAAAGGATGATTTCAAGATTGAATAATATTTTAAATATTTATTGTATATAAGTTGAACATAGTTTTCAGTATGCATATTAAAAATTATTAACTTTCAGAGAGCAATATAAAATATTAATAGCAAACAAAATATAAAACAGCCATTTTTCTTCTGAAAATGAAAGTTTAAATTAAATTTTTTTTTTTCACTTTTAAAAAAATATCAAAAGTAAGAACTTTAAGCAAGTACATTTGAAAGACTTGGATAATCCATGTTTACTGTATGTATTTTTATATTGCTCTTCCATACTTAGAAAAAAATAAAATTTTATCTTCTCATGTAATAATTGTTTATTTTATAAAGTAAAATTGATCCTATTTTATGATATAAAAATTTCCAGTTTTGCAAAAATCCTCCAAAAAATAATAAAACAAAGTATCCTAAAAAGTTTAAAGCCTAAGATTTAAAATAGTAAAACACACACACACACAAACACCAAAAAAAAAAAAAAAAAAAAAAAAAATTTCTCAGTGTCATTTAGTTCATATACTTACAAAAAACTGCGCTTTGCACTAGAGCATTTTAGAGTCTTATAATCATTTCTTTTATAATTATCATATTATGGATTGAAAATCAACTTATTTAAAAGTTTGTGATTACTTTAATTAAATTGCATTTTGCAAATGATTTAAATAATAACACCATTTGGCTCTAAATAAGAATACAAATGTTCAATTAACAATAAGTGCATGAGCTTTATGAACTTGATTTTTGAATTTCTTTAAAAAATATATTTTAAATTAATAAATATTATTATGAATGGTGAAATAATTACAAATAAAAGATTTAAGAACTTAGAAGTAAATGAAACATTAAAATAATAATAAAAATATTTAAACTTTTATTATACCTTTGAACTAGCAATGTATCCACCAGCTGAACCGAAACATTTTGTAAAGGTACCCATGAGCAAATCCACATCCTTTGGATCACAACCAAAATAATCCACAACTCCTCTTCCTCTAGGTCCAATGGCTCCAATGCTATGAGCTTCATCAACATATAAATAACATTTGTACTTTTTCTTTAAAGCAATCAAAGCTGGTAAGTTGACAATTGTTCCTTCCATGCTATATCAAAAATTATTTACATATTTAGTCGATAACCAAATCATGTAAAATTTTATTCAAGATTACAATCAAATATGATAATTTCCTCTTCTATTTTACAGTACCAGGTCACAACAAAATGATGATATTAAAAAATTATACATTATTTTTTCGATTTGAGATGTTTGAAAGATTTCATTTTGAATTTTAAAAATGAGTCATTCTTAATTAAAGATTTAAATGTGGTACAAGATTACTTTTCAACAATTTTTATTACAAAATAAATCAAGACTACTTCTTAAGAGAAATATTTCATAAGATAATTTTTTACATAATCACTTTTTTAAAATATTTTCTGAAGTTATTAATTCAATATTTTATTTGGCTCATAAAGTCTTTTAGTGGTAGAATTTCAAGCATAATAATTTGTTTTTAGTTGAACTTGTTTTGCTTACAATTAATTAAAATTTGTTTATATTAGAATGCTTTTGACTTTTATTCGTTTGACTGTTTTGACATTAGCTTTGTTTAGCGACTTGGCTTGTATTTTGTACACAATTGGTGACACTTAGCTAATGTAAAAATATTGATTATGAATTTGCATACATAAATTATTATAGAGATTAACCAAGTAAACATTATTGTGTATTGTACCACATCATTATAACTTTTTGCACTAACGCCTATTTCTAACAACTATACAATCGGTAAATTAATTTCTCTTAAAACAAAATATCATTTTTATCTTTAAAGGTTACTCTAATGTTTTTTATTATTAGGAAAACTTGTAAATATTAAACTTTAATTATTATTTATATGCAAAAACATAATAGTATTTCTATGGGGACCTAATGAAACAATAAAAACAAGACTTAATATATCTAAAAACTTATATGAAATTAATCTCATTTAACATTGATTATAGATATAAATCCTTTTCAATTTCAATCAAAAAAATGGTTTGTGTCGTAACAGACTTCAAATATCAATGACTTTAAATATTATAAATGCACCAAACGTATGTGGTTGTAATAAATTACAGAAGAAAAAAAAAAAAAAAAAAAAAAACAATACCACCTGAATTCATCTTATACATCCATATAAATTTTTAAATAAGTATAATTTTTTAAAAATACCATCAAATTAAGATACCACAGATATGGATGAAAGAAGATGAATAAAAGCTAAGACAGCATTTTCTTCGGATGGAAAATCTGAAATGGATAAATACTTAGTTGATAATATAAAAAGCTAGTAAGACTGCTTTCATCTCATTAAAAAAAAAATACCTAAATTAATAGGAAAAAGAAATATTAACTATTCCGTAATAAGACACACAAAAAAGTACATTTGTTTATTGCATGAAATATGCTTCAGGAATTT
Organism: Latrodectus geometricus; assembly: GCA_026290005.1. Classification (NCBI taxonomy): domain Eukaryota; kingdom Metazoa; phylum Arthropoda; class Arachnida; order Araneae; family Theridiidae; genus Latrodectus; species Latrodectus geometricus. The sequence continues at coordinate 227,565 of JAPDSC010105760.1, read as the reverse complement.
TATAGTTATAATTTATAAAATTATTTTTACATATTGAAAGATACGCATATAATTAAAAATTAAACAGATTTAAAAATTGCCAGAAAGTAAAATGCTCATTTATCTCAAATGAATAGTATTAGCTGTGTAATATCAACTTTTCTTTTTTTATACATTCTTAAATCTTTATTATATAAAAAATGACAAATAGGGGGAATTCATAAATGTTTAAATATCATTTACTAGCATAATTTTATTTTCCTAAATCCTTTGTAAAAATTATATATATTTAAATAAGGCATAAGTGTGAATGTAGCCAAAATTAAAAAGTAATTTTCTCCTAAAATTTCAATGATAGATTTTATGCCAAATTCTATTGTTTTAATACATAACATTTAAAGTTGTCAAATTATTATTTTTTAAAAAAAAAATATGGCATTACAGTTGTCCTGAAAAATTTATTTTTCAAAATGTATGCCATTCAATTCCTGAAACAACATTGCAAAATTAATGCTATATTACAAAATGATATTTTTCATTACAATACAAGCCATTAACAATTTTATAAGCTTTATTGTTTAATAAAGCCTTACAACTATTAAAATCAAATATAAGTCTTAATTTAAAGAAATTAACAGAAAAAGTTTATAAAAAAGTAAATAATTAAAAACAATACCTGTAAATACCTTCCACAATAATTATGATTTTTTTCCATGGTCGTTTGGTACGTGGCTGTCCTTCAATAATAGCTGTCAGAATTTGACGTTCTAAATCCTTCATATCTAAAATAATTACGATTTCAAATAAAAATTAAGATAAGACTTTTATGCAGAAAAATAAAATGTTAGCTAAATAACCTTTTAGTATGTTTAATATAAGTATGGAGAATTGTTCTCAGTTTCTTTATCAAAAAACTAAAATCTTCTATACATAATATTTTAAATATAATAAAAAATTGAATATACAAAATGTTTCCATAACTCAATTTAATCCAGTCATTTTATGAAAAATTTATAACAATTATGTTTTCAAAACATTTAACGTAAAACTGAATAGAAATTGCAAGTTTTTAATGAAGAAATGACACAAGCTTTACTTGAATATTAACTCAATTTCTTTCAAACTGTTATGTTGTAAGTATTTCAGAAGATTAATTGATTTTGTTGCAGTTAAAATGTAATGAAACTTTTGTGCATTAGATATTCCCTTATGGATAGCCAAAGAAACAAGCTGGCGTAAAGTATTGATTGACTGATGTTTAGTGATGAATCCTGGATTGTGTGTGTGTGTTTTGGGGAGCAGATGATAACCGCATTCAGGTTTGAAAGCACCCCGATGAATGGTACACTTTCATCCACACTTTTACATGACACATTGCCCACACAACAAATGTAATGGGCTGAGGACCATAGACTCTATGACAGCCGATCCACTCTAGATATGGTATGTGGAATTTTTAATGAGTCATCATTATGTTGATGACTTTCTTCAACCCCATGTTTGACCTCTCCATATGACCTTCCAGGGGCAATTTTCCAACAAGATAACGCTTGTCTGCAGACAGCTCATGTTGCTCATGAATTCCTATGTCATGTTTAGACTCTTCATGGATGGCCCTCACCACAGACTTGTTTCTGATAGAGCAAGTTGGGAGCAGCTAAAACACCAGAGCACAATGTCACTCTCTACATAATTTGGAGGTGGTTGTTCATGACTTGTAAACACATTTGTTTCAGGACAACATAAGATATCTAATCAACCTAGTGCTGGACCTTGTGATATCATATATTGCAGCAGGAGGCAGCACAATGCACTGTTGAGATCGATCAGTATTTGCCTAATTGTGCACACTGTATTTTTTTTAATTGTCTGATTTTGTGATGAAGTGAATTTCACATCTGTATCATTATGTGCATTAAATTTCATTTCAATTCTCAGCTCTCTTCTTGGTGTGCAATTTTTAATGTTTCTGAGTGTATATTTGAAACTTTTGATATAAAAAATGTGTTGTGTTAGCACATAAAAGATTTGATAGAACACACACACATTAATTTAAAAAGAACTTACTTATATTTCTAGTCAATATCTAACGATTACTTACCTAATTGGTTTAGGAAAAATTAATTAGAAATTAAATATAAAATAAAAGTTCTAAATGCCTTAATATATAAGATACATAAGAATAAAAAAAACACGAACCTATTAAAAAAAGATAAACATCTTTAATGTTAATTCAGCTGTCTCATATTTATAAAAAAAAGTAATGTTCTTTTGTAAAAAAAATTTTTTTTTAATTTAAAATTTAACTCTTCTTCTCTTGGAAATGTCTTCAGGAAGAGGAAACTCCAAATTTCTTTTTCTTAAAAACATTTCCAAAATTGAAAAAACCATTTTATTTATTTATTTATTTATTTATTTATTTTTTTTACAATTTTGAAAATTTTGTAGCAATTTAAAAAAACAAGTAGTTTACAAACATAACGAAAAAGTAATTTTTTAATAGGATCAATAATTAAACTGAAATCAGAAAAAATGTAAAAAAGTGAGTGGCTTGAAACTAAAAAGAAGTTCCTAATACAATTTTGCTGAAAAGAAATATATTTTTAGTAAAACTGAATTACGGCTGATACAAATAAGAAAATTTTTATGATTTAATGTTCTACATTTATTTGGATGAATACTTTTCTGCAAATTTAAAATAATCTTAAAATGATAGTTTATGAATGTTTTTATGTAAGCCTGCCACAGTCATTACTGCCTATGATTTAAGCTTTCTCTCTCTAGTATACTTAAAATAAGAAATGTTTCATATAAACATGCTCTTGTTGGCTAAATAAGTAGCTGACAAGGTATGTATCTCTACTAATGTACAAATCCTTGTTGGCTACTTCTATAATGTATTTTTACTTATAAATCATTATTTGTTTCACTTTACTGTCCAACATTAATTATAGTGACACCACATTATCCCCCAATACAAGATCAATATATTGATAACAAAACCGAAAGTAAGTATAAATGAAAATTATGCTTAATATGATTATTCCAAAATTAATGATTGTCCCTTTTACATCTACATACTTATTTTCCATAAATGAAGTATAAAATTCAACAAATAATAATTTATGAAAATGAAGTAAATAAAAACAGTTGACTCTAAAATAATGTAAAAAAAGCATATGTGAATAACCAACAATAAGCAAGTTTCAAATGTTAAGCAAGCTTATAAAGAATACTCATTTAATGACAAAGACTTACATAAAGTTAAATCGAACCAATATAATTATACATACTGTTGTGTTTGAAGACTCTAACTTTAGCTCCAGAGAGTCGACAACCAAGGACAAGAGAAGCATGATTTAGTTCATCACTAAGAATCAAGCATCCTTTTGATACGATTGAGGGTATGCTTGTGGAATTTGTAGCAAATCCCATGCCAATTATGATGCTGTCTTCAACTCCAAGAAATTCAGCTACGAGACTTTCAAGCTCATGATGAAAATCAGTAGTACCTAAAATAATGATCACAAAAGATAGACAATTATTAACTAATTCTCAAATAAAGAAAGTATTTATTTTAAATATTAAGAGACCTAAAACTTATTACAAAAGTTTGTAAGCAAAAATGTGTCTGGCAAAAATATAAAAGAATCTGCAAATACCATACCAAGCTCATGTCTAGTACTACATGTACTAATTCCATTTTTATGGATAGCTTTAGCAACATTTTCAACACATATTCCTTGATTCTCAGCAAAGCCAAGGTAATTGTAAGACCCCAAGTTAATTACATCAAATGAACGATCTTTGAGTCTGTAAGTATTTGACATTGAAAAAAATTGTGAAAAAAAAATGTTAACAAATTAACAAGCAATATCAATTCTTTAAGAGATTAAACTATTTTAGGAAAAAAATACAATAAACGTAAATAAAATATGTTCACTAAAGTTCATAAAAAATTTAAGATATTAAAAAAATGGTATATTTTTTCAATACTACCAAGAATGAAAAAAATGTTCTGAATAAAGGACACCTAGAAGGAATAAGAAATACATATCATAAAAAACTTCTAAAATTTGAAGAATTTCAAATAAAGTTTATACTTGGTATTAACAAGATTCTAATTTGCAATAACTCTTATAATAAAAGCACATTTTAATAAATTGTATAAAAACTCACTCAAATGTCAAATTGTAATCATAAGATTTTCTTTCCTTCATTTTCATTATAGCCCCAGGTACACTACATATAGGCATGTTCCAGCAATCACGAATGCGAATATATACATTTCTAGTGTAAAAACTCTCAAAACTTTGATATAGCGGAACATAACCCTATAAAAATGAAAAATAAATACATAATTTTTACTACCATTAAGAATTTTTATACAAATAGAAATTTATAAAAATTAAGATATAATGTTTTGGTAAAGAAAATTTAATGGAGTAGAGTCCTGAAAACTCAGCACTCAGTAACCTGGCAAGGAGGGAGAAGGAGGGGAAAGGGGAAAAAATAATATGCAGACCCCATCACAGTCACGTTCTACATTTTGTCTTGTGTCACTCTTTCAACATGTGTCTGGCATCACTGTGAACTCATTATACAGACATTTAATATATGTTTGTGTTGTTTCTTAATTGTGTTGCATAACATAATATGAGTGCTGGGCAAAACTCTGCAATGGCATCTTTTTTTAAAAGACAACAAGTGAACTTATCTATGGAATAGAAGTTGCCGACATTACTGGATGAGGGAGAAAGTGTTAAAAAGGCTAAGGACATTGGTGAGAGACCACAAAAGTAGAATTAGAAACTGCACATTGTGGGAACAATAGTCCAAGATATATGGATATCAGATATTTGATGTGAAAAAACTATGGTGCCAGATTTGACTCCTGCTCTCCTGTATAGGAAAACACAAAAAGGGGAAAAAAACTCCTTAAAAGTTTGATTCCAATTGTTGTGTAGTTGGTTTTGTTTCATTTGAACAGCTTAATTTATGAAGTTTCATTTCTTCAGAGAGGGTAAGCCGATTCTGTTGAGGATTTGTTGCAGTTGAAGTAAGAAAAAAAATTCTGAAAGAAATAGATTAAAAAATAATAAAATTGACAAAAAATATGGAATTTCAAAGAACAAACTCTCAACAACTTTAAAACTTGGAAAAAAAAATCCTTGAGAAAAGAAACAGCAGCAAAAGTATCCCTCACAAAAATATTGTACAGAGGCAAAATATCTTAAATTAGAAAAAGCTTTGTTTGTTTGGCTGAGAAAAATAAGAGAAATGAACATTCCTGTTAATGGCAATGTCATTAAAGAGAAATCCTGTGCTTTGCTATAAAGTTTTAAGAATCAAACAGTTAGCTTTGAACATTTAAAATCAGAAAAAGTTTGAGCTTTAGAAAATTGTGTGAAGAGTAATCAATAAAATAAACATGTTGTTTTTAATTTTTTTATCTTATTTTCATGTATTTCATATAATGAAATACATGTTAAGTGAAAACTTTAATATACTTGAAATAATATTTTACTTTTGCATACTCTATCCTTATAAATGAAGAAAAATACACAAGTTTTTTTTAAAATTTTGTTTAACATATTTCAATATTTATTTTGCAATAAAAATAATGGAAAATTTCACCTGATTTTATATAATAACAAAGAACAAAATATTCTGCATTATAAAACACTAACATAAATAACAAAAGTTTGACGATGTAAACTTTTAATAAGTCAAAAAGCATAAAAAAAAATGCATCTCACAAACCTCTCTATTCAATTCTTTTGCCATAAAATTTTTTTCCAGTCCAACTCTTCTCATAAAATCTCTTAGATATCCAAATACAGTGAGAACAGCATATGCCAAATAAATGCATAATACAACCAGAAAAGGAGTTTCTTCAAATTCTTCTTTTAATTCTTTGTCAGTTGATTTCTAAAAAAACATAAAAAGAATAATATTAATATTTATTAATATTTGCACATAAAAAAATGAAATGTTGAAATATAAATAAAGAAGTATTAAAATAATATATATTTTGGTTTGAAATTTCTGTGTAAATTTTAATATTTTATTTCAACATGGTTATCTTCATATCACACTTATGAACCAAAACATTGTAAAATCATCCAAAGGTTTTGAAAATGGGCTCATCACTATAACAGTGGTTTAATAATAAGCAACACAATTTAATGCACACTTTAAAAATTGAAAAAAACATTTTTTCAACGTGTACTTGTACGTACGACAAATATCTAATAATATAGAAGAATCCCAGATTATACCAAATGATAAAAGAATTAAATTAAACAATCATCAAACTAATGTTTCTTTATTTACAGTCATGTGATAAAATCAGTACGCGAGCTGACCCCTTCATTTCAATACCAAAAAAAGCCAGTAAAAGAACATTAAATCCAATGAATATTGCACAGAACATTTTAATATGATCTCTGATTGGTTCAAGAAAAATCAAACTAAATTTCTAAAGCACTATTACCAGACATGAGTTACATAGAAATAGAATAGATAATTATCCTTACAAATACATAGAACTTCCAGACAGTTGGTTCTTATCTTTGGTATTAAAATTGAGAAAACACATCAAATCACTTAAGAAAATAAACCCCTATCACCATTGAAAAATATGCTGAATCAAAATGTAAAATTCATACAAATTAAAGAAAGAATACAGGAATGGCTCTGAAATAACAGTTCTTATGTGTTTGAAAGATGCTTATATTAGCATGCTTGAGAAGAAAAAGAGAAAGCAAAACAAAGTATTCAATGTTGATGTTTATCTGCAGTTTAAGACCCACCAATATAGCCTATCTCATTGCTGACAGAGACTGAATGAATAGTAAAATATTATAGTAGCAAATATGGGAAAATATAAACACAACTGATCAGTAATTTTATTGGATCTAAAACTACAGCAAATATCCTTCCTCAAAAACATGTGCTGGTAACATCAGTCACTTATGATTACAATGGGCTTGCGAACATAATTACTGGACAATAGAAGAATGTAAAAAGTGAATCAAGACTCTTACAGAATCACTTTAAAAACAATGTTAAAGTATGATGTTTCCTTCAACGTGTCTGATTCAGGCCTAAAATTCCACATACTGAAAGAATATAATGTGTTATTATACATAATTATAATTTCTCATGATATAGAAAAGTCATCTACATACAGAAAATTAGATATCTAAGATCACTGCAGGAATTGTTACACTGATTCATAAAGATTTCTGCATGGACAATAATATTTTTAAATAGGAATATGATCTATGTTAACAAAGACAAAATTGTGAGAGTGATTTATGGCATAGGAATACATAACTGAGTATTGTGGACTTCAAAAAAGTACCAAATCATTGACACCATGTTATAGACTGCTTAATGGCTTAGAGCAGTTGAAAGACTTTTTAATGTCTACAGCATAATCGCCTTCTAGGAAGATATTTTAAAAGATAGTGATCTATATTTACAAGTCACAAGGAAGAAAATTTGGAAACTTCCACAGATATGCATGCAGAAGGCAAAAACAGAATATTTATTTTCCACTATTCAACAGTGGCTGAGATTGAACCTATGACCATTTACTCTGAAGAGAAGTGTCCTCAAACTAGGCTATGGTTAACCCTCAATTTATAGGAATTGTAGGATTTCTGTATACCTGACCATTTATTCCTTCATACTGAATAATAGTTTATATAATTTTTACTAGATTTAGTTGTTTGCAAACTAAAAATGTAGCAGCATATTATTTGGTAGTTGATCATAAAGTTTTAACTGATCAATGTAGATACAAATTAAGGAATTTCTATTAGTTTGAGTACAAGTAGAAGAAATTGAAATAAACGGATTTCAAATTGACTTAAATTAATATTATTTGTTTAGCAATCAAAAGCAATATTAAAAATCTGAATTTATTTTAAAGTTTTAAGGAAGCGTTAATTTAATAATTGATTTTGAATCTTTTAACAATAGTTAGAAAGATTAGTAAAAAAATATTACAATTTCAATCATTGTAGAACATTTTGATTTTATCTTTTTAGCCCATATGAGTAATAACTGGTGTGGACTTATTATAAGTGTATGAACCCATATACTTATTGCTTAAAAAATAATAAATTCAAAATTCAGTAAAACAAGCCAATAGGAAATTAAAGTTTTAAATAAATATTCAATATTTTACTTGAATTTTTATTTATTTTACAAATACCAAACAAACATTAGTGCCTAAACCAAAACTTCATTGGCACTAATAGATTTTAAAAATGGCATATATATATATATATATATATATATATATATATATATATATATATACACTATGAGTTAAATATAAGAAATCATAAGCTAGAGTCATACAAAATATAGTTTGTGGAATCCACCCAATTCTGTACAGGTGGACTTGCAAAGTCATATCCAGTCAAATGTCTATAAAGATCCACTCTTACTTGAAAAGCTGGGAATAATATTTTTTGTAACATCAAATAAATGTTGATAAGATTTATAAATTTATAAAAAATAATTATTTTAATTTTATATTTCTTTATCAGCAAATACAAAAATGTAAAAAAATGAAAATATCTCTTCAAATATCAAAATTGTAGCAACTAATAGTATTTCAGTACTTTCAGTACATTGCTTTCAGGTAATAAATAGATAAGATGAAATGTCAAGTTCAGTTTGAATTTGGAGATAAATGAATTTTAAATAATTCCTACTGAATATTAATATAAAAGAATTGAATATAAGAAATTTTAATTTGAAGTAAATTTGTAAATGCAGCCAAATGGAAAATGAATGCCAGATTGAAGTGGTTTTAAATATTTTATAAATTAAAAGGATTTGACTGAAATTATTAGAAAAATTAAATGTGTTTGCATTTTTTTAATTATAAAAATTAATTTTTGTAAAAAAAATATTACTAGGTTATTGGATGGAATTCCAATATAAAGTTTTTTTAATTCACATAAAAATTTGTGCAAATTTAAAAACAAAAATATTAACTCTTTTTAATAATACATATATTTATAAGTAATATATTAAGGAAATACTTTTTCAAGTCAGCATGAATACATAAATAACTATATAAAAGAAAATATCTTAACACCACTCAAAATATCATGTTATTGATTTAAGCTATTTATACTGAAAAGCATGTTTCTCATTTTACAACTTCCTAGCTAAATTGAGCTATAAAAACAACAATAATCTGATTAGGCTTTTCAATATCAGTGTCCCCAGTTTATGAAAGTTTAAGAATAATCTTTGCAAGAAATGTTCTCCAAATTTAGATCTTAAATGTAATTACACGAATCTTAGATAAGTTAATGGGAGATATTTCATCGGTACAGAAGACAATAAATAAGATAACCATAATCTAATTAACTGCAGTCATAAAATACAAAACAGGCTATATTTATTTCTCTATCTCATAAAATATTCTCTCCTTTTTAGTTCCTTATCCAAAAAGAATTTAGGACTGAATCACAGCTGGGTGCAAGACAATAACTACACTTTTTAATTCTATAAATAAAGTGTAATTATATTCACATAAGAGAAAACAAATATAAAGAATGACAAAGTTAAACTAAATTAAATGGCATAAGAGGAAAATTTCACTATTCTATTTTAATTTCTATTGAAATAGAATGATATCTTAAGAACAAAATATTTCGGTCTTAACATTATATACTCCCTGTTAATTTTTTGAATTAATAACAGTTAAACTTAAACATTTACAGTACTGCCATAAAAATAAGATATTGAATTCCACAGGTAGGTTTTAATTTTAATTTTTTTTTAATCAAATATAATATTAATTTGATACAAAAACATTCTAAGATAAAAATTAGGGAAATTTATAATTTATATATTTAATTCATTAAAACAATAAAAAGGCTAACAGCAACTGCTTCAAATGAATTGTGTTTCAAATTCATTAATTTAAATACCTTCAGTAATTTTAGAATACATCAAACTTAATAATTAGCAATCAAATAATTATTATTTATTTTAAATGAAGGTTTTTACTATATTATTTGAAATATTTTACATAAAAATTTTTAAAAATAAGTAATAAAGCATAATTTTTATTATTAAACTATCACATTTCATACTTTTTTTTACATTGTAAGCCTGTAATTTGAAATTCAAGATTTGACAAATGCATCAAACAATAGGTGAAAAATTTATAAGTAAGCTTTACTATTTGGCACACCAACAAATCATAAAGGAAAATTATATTCACAATCAATCATAAACACATCATAAAGGAAAATCATCTTAAAAAATCATAAGATGGCAAATAAATTCAACATTTTCAGCTTTTAATGTAGTTGTTAAAACAATAATATATTATCCATTTCTGGATTCTAATTTTTAAAACAATGATACATTATCCATTTCTGTTAAAATCAAGTTCAATCAAAAATTATAAGAACTACAATAATAAATATCAATAATAATTTATTTTCTGTCAGCCAATTTTTTTTTAAATAGACAAACTAATCTCTTCCCCATTATAAATTTCCAAAATTTTTTGAAAATATTGAATTATGAAAATAAGAAATTTTCAAGCATTATTGCTGAGCCATTTGCTTAAAAAATAAGATTTTGAAAATTTTTATGTTTGATATTATATGTTGGTTTCAGAGGTGCCCAATGATATACAAACCCAAATCTAAGAAGAAGTAGAAGATATGTTGGTCTTAAAACAATTAAAAGACTGAACAATAGGTTAAAAATTTATAAGAGGATAATTCATAAATTAATTTTCAAAATTTCTTAAATTTAAAAACTGATAATAAAATACTTATATGACAGCAGCAGAAAACAATGATAAATTTTCAATTAGCTAAAGCTTTTGACTTTTAAAATAAATATACAAAATAAATTATACTAATTTTCTTGGGATAATTCTGTTTTGGATAAGAAAAATTAAAGATTTTTTTCATTTTCTTGAAGTGAATAAATAAAAAAATACAATTTTTAAGATCACTGTCATTTATTTGGAGAATTTTTTAAAACTATATACTTAACACATTCAAATATATATTTTTTTCCCCATCATTATGAATAGTTTTTATCAATTTAACAAAAATTTAAATATAATTTCTTTTCTAAATGAGCAATAGTTAGTTTTATTTTAATATTCTTTATAATGATATTTATTGCATAGTATATTTGCATTGTGTTTTAAAGTTAGTTATATTTTGAATTACTGCCAAATTATGTGTATATTTATTTTAAGAAATGCACTTTTTAAGCTTGATTTGAAAAAATGCAAAAATAATTATCCACAACATCATTTTAAATCTTTTTTTAAAAAAAATCTTAAATTACTTGTAAAAATATTTTTCATTTATGAATAGACACAAAGACAAAATATTAGGAAATATAAATACCAAATTTAAAAAAATTAGTTAAATAAACACCTATATGATGAAACTTTAAAAAGTGAACTTTTTTGTTAAAGAACATTTTTAGAGTAAATAGTCAAATCAGGGTCCAATATCATCCAGAATAAGGTTTATATTCATTATTTGTGCTGCAAAAAGTATTCTTATCCCCACTAAAAAAGTTTAAAAGCAGATTTTAAATTATTGGAAACATTTATAGCTAAAGTGAAAATAGAGCTTGAGGATTATGAAATGAAGTTCACCTCTTGAATATAGATAGTTAGCTTTTTGACAACTACTGCCAATGATGGGGGTATATTAAATTTGCACTAATTTAGTAGCATTAGCATTATCTGTTAAAAGGTAGAAATGTTGAGAAATTTTTGTACTAATACAAAAATCTTTTGATTTTTCATGTAAATCATGTTGTTGAATACAAGTATAGAAATTTTAGCTAAATTAATTAGAATTGAGTAAGTATGATATTATAGCTCAAAATATAAATATTTTGAAGAGATATAAATAAATTAATTTACATGAATGACTAATTCATTTGAACTTGTTAATGGAATTAGTTATGGAAAACAAATATACTTTAAAGGACCACTGAGATTGTGTTTTACAAAGAATTTAAAATTTATCTTCAATTACACTTTTATTAATTTTTAATGTACTTGTTGAAATAATCATATAGTGACAAAATTACAAGATTTTCATATAAGATTGAAAATACTAATTAATAATATTACATGAATGAATAAATTTTTTTAAAAAATAAGCAATCAGAGAGAGAAAATTATTTATTAATTGTAATACATCTGGCATAATAATAATTGTGATCATTAATTTTAAATCTATGAAGAATTTTACAATTTATTATAATTTATGAAACACGATAAAACTAATGTAAAATTGAAAGTTTTTTAGTAGAAAATAAAATATGATAGTAAACTTAGATTTTCATCATTTTAACATTACTTACATGAAGTTTAAAAGTCTAAGAATTATGACACAATTGAATATTTCATTATCATGTTTTTCAATAAGATGACTCATTATAAAGCGAAGCAATCATTATATTGCCTTACAAGCGGAAATTTATTGAAAATCAAGATTTTATCAACATATTACAATTGCTTTCGTAATATTTATTTGTTATTTTAATACAAAAACAATGCTTGGTTATCCTCCTCTATCATCTTTAAATATCTTAAAACAATCAAATTCTATTTAAAATTCTAAAGCTATTAGCATAACATAGTTATGTTTATTTAAAATATGTTTCAACATATAAGAATAATATTCTAAAATAAAAATTTTAATTTTACATTTAAATTAAAATAATGATCCTAAATTTTATTCAGACTTACAGAAAGTTTTTGAGTAAATTATGTAAAATATATATTGAAATTCAAGAATTCAATTATTGATTAGATAATATGCACTTAAAAGTATTAAATATTTCTTTGATTAAATTATATTTTTAATGAAAAAATATTATACTGATGTTAAAATACTTGATATGTAATTGATGATAAAAAAAAAAAAAATTCACAGGCGATTAATGTTTTCTTTGGAAAAATCATGTAGCTTCTTAGTTTAAAAAAACAATAGAAATTTTAAAAAAATAATACCAATCATAAATAAAATGTAAACTGTTATTCACTATTTGAAACTGGTAATACATAAATGTAAAAAAACCGATTGCTATAAAATTCCATTACTGTGAAGATCAAGAATTATTTTGATCCCTCCTATAATTTGACAGAACGAAACAAAACAAAAATTAATTTCCGCTGAGTGCTAAAACACACCTACCTGAGAACAATTTGATGTGATCCCGTTTTGTGCCGGAATGTGATATCCGTTTTGGTGAGGTTTTTCTGTCGGTGCAGGCGTAAAATCGTGGGCAACGCCATTACCATTACATTCACTTTTATCCGAAGATATTAGCATAACTTAAATCAACGATTACACAAACATGAAACAAATATAATTACTATTGACAAACAAACACGAGCAACCACGCCAAGACGAATGGGAAACCAAAAAGAGCGTATAAAAACGATTAACTTCACTTATCTCGCTGCTAGCTAACCATTGCGCCTTCTCGCTTTCTCATTTGTTCATATATTGCCCGCGCATCCACAAAAAATGGGCGTAGCCAATCACGTGATTTCAAAAACCTCTGGAGATAGTTGTCAATAAGTTTTATCTTTTGTTACATGAAATTGACTGACACCGGATATCTCACGGGCGTGAACTGAACTCGAAAATGGACGAGCAATATTTTTAAAATCAATTTATGAAGCAACCAAGAAAAGTACCAATCTAAAAAATTCTATTTTCCATCCCTAAATTTTTTTTCACTTTGCACTATTTTTTCAAACTATAAAATCAATTAAACTTCCGGAATAATTAATTACTTTCACAACTGGAAAACAAAATTTTAAGGAATGTTCGCCATCGACAAAATCTATTTCACACCAGATTCACATTTAGAGTGATTTGGCGAGGAAAATGGAGTCAAATATAAATTGACGAGAAAATGTTAGATTCTTCATAGAAGGGTAACATTACTTCATAAGCACATTTTTATAAAAAAAATCACATTTCATTTACAATTACGTCATACATTTCGTGAGTGAGACGTCATATGATACAGCTGAAGATGATTTACATTATTCCCTCTAACCTGGACCCTGTTCCTCTAGACATCCGGGTTATTATAGTAATCGTATGATAAAAAACAAAAGAACAGATGCTTTTAGAAGTTGGAAAAGTAATTTTTGTAGAATAAAAATATCTTACTTTGCAACTTTCTATCCATTTTATTAGTTTTGCAAGTTATTTTAAGGCATTAGTCCTCTTAGTCCAGATTTCGAATGTCCCAAAGTTTGCATTTTGGATGCAATCTCTAATGCACAAATAATAAGGTAATGAATTTAAAAAGAATCATTGATCGAATAAGATTTTTTTTATTTACATACGTAGCAAATATGACGTTCCTGGTAATGGCATCATTCGATTCATAATTCTAGATATTTTTTTATAATATGCGACATTTAGTTTGAGAATATATGAACTTGAAATTTCACAAAGGGTAGCTTTATCACCAGAGCCTCAAATTAAAATCCATACAGTTATTATAACATATCACTTTTTGTGTATAGTCATTGGAATAATATTAAATACTGTGTTTACGATTATTCACTGTGGCCGACTAAGGTCACCACCTTTTTCAGAAAAAACGGTTATAAGTTCGAATCTAATAGTTTTTAAACAATAAGAGATAGATGTTCTGTTTCTGCTGTCTGAATGCGGTCTCTTGGAGTGAGTGCTCAAGTGTCACCTGAATTCCCTTTTTGTGACAGTCGGATGCGGTTCACGGCTTATAAAAAAACATGTCTTTGACTAAAAATGCTTCAATCTACTTAAAACAGAGTTTCCAGTTAAATGTAGGCAGCGGGGGTGCGAATTTGCATAGTTTAAAAGCAAAATCAAAACGGAAGACCCTAAATATTTGACTTGCCATCTTCAGAGGAATCAATTCACTTCGCAACCAAGCTCTTTAAAGTGTCCAGCAGCCTTCCGCGAACACGATGGATCTTCGGTGAAGCCCGGATTCGATCTCACTACCTTTCGATCGTGTGAACGATGCCGTAACCAACCTGGTCACCGCGGCCTTACTCTGCTAGTAGTTAAAAACTTTTCTAACTTTCCAACTGTCAGTTTGTTAATAACTCTTACGATAATAAAATTTTGTCGAACATTAATTTTATATATTTATTTATTTATTTTATTTTTAAAAATCGCAATTTGAGTTTACATTTCAGAATCAGTTGCAAGATTTAACAATATTTAAAAAAAAAATTGTTACAGTGGAAATAAAAATTTCCTAATTTTTCTCTCTTTCCCTCGAATAATAAATTTTGTTGTGATAAAAAATTATTACAACAATTTAATAAAACACTTACTTCATTGAATAATAATCTCGATGCAAAATAAATATAAGAGCATTACTTACAAAGAAATATAAAAAATAGAAGAAAGGAAATATAAGAAAAAACAGTATAAAAGTAAAGGAAGAAAAAAATGAAATAAAAATTTTTTTACATATTAATTAAGTGCCATATCGAGAAAATTGCTTGTATCAGGAAGATAATAAAATATGTTAAGTGTAAGAATACGGAATAAAAGATATATATTATAATGTCATAAACTCAACTTTCTTTTTGAGCTGCAAGCAAATAGATGCCGCATTAAATAAAACGCATAAAAAATCGCACAAAACTTAACGAGCAAAAAAATAGTTTTCCCAATACATTTAAAAAGCATTTTTTTTTTATGCAGTTAATAGAGACCGTATAAAGAAACTCTCACGTAGAAAATAACACAAAACCAGGCTAAATAAATAGGAATTGCTTTTTCAAACGAAATTAAGATATAAGGTTAATACATTCAGGATAGTAAAGGCAAAGTAGAAAAACGAACTTAACGAAAATGATGAAAGTATTTTAAATGAGATATAGTGATAAGAAATATTATACAGACCAGAGCTAAATTAGGAATTTGAATGTATTAGACATAAAAATGTATACTGGGGTGATAATACATGTGTAATTAGCAGATGCAATGTTTATGTAAAGTGATAAAATGCATATGAAAATCAAAAAATTAAATGGCGGATCGAGCCATTTCACTTTTTATTGATAATTTCGCCAATTATGATCTAATTTGATTAAAATTATTATAAATCACAAAAAATTCCTGCAAATAAAAATCACAAAAAATAGATTGCACAAAAACAGGTTTGAGTGATCCGGTTTTATGCTATGGAAAGAAAGGAATTCATTGAAATCATAAAATTCTACGCTTAAATAAAATAAAAGATGTTCTAAAAGCTGGTGGAGGACAGATTACATGTACGAGTTAGAAATTTTTGCGATGAAGTAAATATATCACTTGGATCTTTTGATGATAGTCTTCACATCGATCAGATTACATTATAGAATCAAATAAATGGAAATAAAAGTCTGTACCATTTTAAACCAAAATGCAATTGATAGAAAATTGCCTTTCATTCTTGTTCAATTTTTTTTTATTCTATCTATTATTCTAACACTTTTCTGTCTATTTCAGCGACATAATCGTAAGGTTATAGAAGAAGGTTACAACGCTTTTAAGTTTACTTTTCAGACAAGATTGTTGACTTTAGTCAGACTTTTATTATTTGCTCGTCTATTTACATTTAATTTATCTATTACTATAACACGGGGGTGGCCAAACTTTTGGGATCCGGGGTCTACTCCACATTTAAAAAATCGAAGGCAGTCTACCAATGGCAGAGCTAAATTAACGTGCATATTTATTTTCGGTAACAAGAAAAAATAATAAATTATGTAATTTTTCTAAAAAGAACTTAATATTTACAAAATAAAAAATTATTGACGAAAATAATCAAAGTATTCATATATCAAAAACTGGCCATCCTTTTCACTTCGTTTAGTTGAAATTTAGCACTGTATATCTGCGACAAGTTTATCATATTGTGGCTGGTACGAGCTTATTGCAATACATAAACACGAAATTAAATGTTCATCTGTTAAATGCGACCAATGTTTGTTTTTCGTTCATGGTTGAAAAAGCAGATTCCTAAAAATTCCTCTATTTAAAGTATGATTTCAAATACAAAATCAATTTGTAAATATTTGGAAACGTTTCCTCAGAAATTCATTTCCAAAAATCAGTATCGTTAAATATGCTCTGGATCTAAGAAATATATCGCATCTTAATTTAATAATTTCTTCCTCGACCGTGACTGATGTGATATCTATTAAATGTTCTATTTTTTCAGATACTCCCTCAATGTTGACATTTTCATTAAATGGAAATATCATAAAATTGAGTATTTCTTTCAACCTAATTAAGTCAGCGAATCTTTTTTCAAATTCTTCAAACAAAACAAGTAAGTATTAAGCGGAATCTTCGAAGTCTCGGTTTGGATTAGGGATGCACTCTTCCTCCATGTTTTTGAAGTTTCTCAATTCTGTTTTCTTAATTGAGATGCATACCTTTCTATAGTTTTTTTGAATGTTTTAATCGCGCTCATCATGTCCGTTTTAGGTTTTATAAGTAGTAATCATAAACAAGTAATAATCATAAATCTTTAAATCATAATTCTTTGCACAGTTTGTTTTGGGTTTTAAAGCGTAGACTATAGTAAATTTTAATTTTAAATAATTCATTGATTCTATATCATAAGACATAAATTAAATTGTTAATATCCGAGGTTATTTTCGCGTTGGTCGCGTGGACTACTTAAAATGCCATCGCGGTCGACGTCTTGGTCACCCCTGCTATAACATATTTCTGTCTATTTCATAGATAGAACCGTAAGGCAATAGATGAAGGTTACAATGCTTTTGTTCAAAACTGTTCAGACAAGATTGTTGACTTTTGTCAGACTTTAATCACTTGTTCATCTATTTATTTTTATTCTATCTATTATTCTATATAATATTTTTCTGTCTATTTCATTGATAGAAACGTAAGGCGACAGATGAAGGTTACAATGTTTTTAAATTCAATACTGTTCAGAGAAGATTGTTGACTCTTGTCAGACTTTTATTACTTGCTTATATATTGATTTTTATTTTATCTATTATTACAACATTTTTATGTCTATTTCATCTATATATTCGTAAGGTTATAGAAGAAGGTTGCTAATCTTTTTAGTTCAAAACTGTTCAGACAAGATTGTTGACTTTTGTCAGACTTTTACCATATGCTCATCTATTTATTTTTATTCTGTCTATTCTTATACCATTTTTCCTTCTATTTCATCAATAAAACCTTGCGATAGATGAAGTTTACAATACTTTTAAGTTGTTCGGATAAGATTGCTCACAATTAAAAGCTTTACATGAATATCTGACAAAATCAAAAAATTTATAGATGACAGAAAATTTGATGGAGAACACAGATTTGAAGGAGCTTAAGATGAACTCAAAACGATTAGAAATATCTATTTTCTAAGTACGGAATCCAACCAACGAGCTACTGAACTATAAACCATAGCAAAAGGTTGTTAAAGAAAAAAAAGAAAAATAAATTAAGATTATTTTTCCTAGAAATATGAACAAGCTGTAAACTGTACTTCATAATACTATAAAAAAATCACATCACAAACATGTTTAAAATTTATAGCTTTTGTTTCTGCATGAATTATTTTATTGTTTAAGGGGATATAGAAGTGTCAGGTTTTAATGGACAGGTCTCATTTTTTTTAATAATGTATTCATTAATTTTTCCCTTAAAATACGTTTGAAATTATGATGTTAAAAACTGACTGATGCGTTATTTGAAAAATAAAATAATTTGCCAATTCATAAAATCTGTTCATTATAACAATAAAAAAAGCTTATCATTGAATTATTATCATGAGGTAGTTGAATAGAAGTAGTATTTTTATTTAATAGTCTTTTGAAACAATATATTTTATGAGGTAATATTTAATATTAATTCATAATTTACTATATATTATGAACAAATGCATCATAAATTTAATATTTCATGATTATTTTATAGATTCCGTTTTCATTTCATTATATATGATTTAGAATAAGAATAATTTATAAATAATAAAATAATCAATTGTAAGCCAATGTATTATAAATGCATTTAAATAAATATTTGAAACTTTATTAAAGCAAAATAGCTTTTAAGTGTTATAATTTATAAAAAGTGAGACGCATTTTTCAATGTTCTACAAGTTTAATTACAAAAAATGTTTGAATTTAGAACTTATTATGAGAATCTATTATACAAGGATTAAAATTTAAAATTTTTTCTCCCAGAAAAAAAAGGTAAAATATTTTTTCAAAAAAATTGCGCTTATTATAAGATTATATAACAAAATTTAGTAGGAAAATTAAAAGAGTAATTACTAGTTATTTATTTCAATTATTAAATATTTTAGATTTTGAAGAAAAAATTGATTAATACGTTAGAGTTTTATAACCGTATCATTTTCAGACCCTAATGTTTGAAAACAGAAAAACTGTAAAAGTTTATTTCTGTTATTTTGAAAATGTTAACATTAAACATTAGTGATTCTAGGCATTACCGAATTCCGAATGAAGTTTATAGAGCGTATCGTAGATTTTTTTAGAACGAATATATATCTTGTTAGAACCTGAACACATAAAGTGGACTGTCAAATGAACAAAAATTAGAAACGTAGAAAGTATCTTTTTGCCATGTCCTTCTTTTTGATATCAATATATTAATGCACTGATGCCAAAATGAAAGTTAGTTAAATTACTGCATATAGGTAAAATCTTAGGAAAGCCGACACCCTTGGTGACAAACTGGAAAAAAACACCAAATCAGAACAAAATAAACAAAAAAAAGAAATAAGAATTTCAGAAATACTTAGGTTCATAAAATCTAATGCAGTTTATCAAAGTAGGATTACCAAGACTGGTGAAATTTATCATCAACAGAAATTATTCACGCCAAGGATGAGGGCTCCACTAGGATGCAACCCTACATATATTATATTTAACAGCAAAACTACCCCATTTTAAATACTTCCCTACTAAATCTTCTGTATAAAAATAAGAATTAATTTATAAGCACACAAGAGTTAATATTCATTTAGTTAATAATAGATCAACTAACTTTGCAGAATTCATAAAGTAGCAGCATTGACAAATTGAAAAAAAAAAAAAAAAAAAAAAAAAAAAAAAAAAAAAAAAAAAAAAAACGCCAAGTCAGAACAAAATGGCGAAATAAGAATTTCTCCATTTTTGTGTGGCCGAAGTAAATTTTGCAATACGATAAGTCTCAAACAAAATCCTCGCCAAGAGGATTATAGTTATAAATTCTTCACAAACATTACTACAAAACTCTTCAATGTATTTTACATCCGTTTACTACATATGTGTAATAAACGTAGAAATATAATAGTGTTATTGATTGAAACATCAATTTTTTAACTAAAACAAAAACATATTTATATATTAGAAACGCCCACCATTAGCGTTTAAACAATTATTTCACGCGGGCTGAGTGAATTTGTTATTTTTTGAACCACACTCTTAGAAATTTAAAGCCGCTTTTAAATTATTAATGCAATTTTTTTTCTTAAATTAAATTTTAATTTTAATTTCTTAAATTCTTTAAAGCTTTGCTCCAAATGAAATCGAAAAAAAATCCATTGACAATTAAATTTTTAACAAACTTATCTGTATGTATTGGAATCACGGATTTCAAAGTAAAAATTTCCTGATTCAGTTTATAGCCATTATTGAATGAGAGAAAATGTGTACCATTATTGCATCCCCTGTTCGAGGTGGATGCTTGGAAGTTTTCCAATTTCTTTTCTTGCAGCAAGTGAATATGGTCCACTAACTATGAAAAAGTCTCTCAGAAACTAATACTATTTCAGTTATTTGTTTCTCTTCATAATATGGAGAACTTCTATACATTATAATTACAGTTAAATTTAAATTCATAACCGATTAAATAGTGTATAACTAAATAAAATGACTGAAATATAATAAAATAATTCAAAATTAATTGTTATGAAAAATAATAAAAATTCTCTTTATTGTTTTTTCTTTTATATGAAATTATCATAGAAATATTAAATCACACAAATCTTTTGATAAGTTCTGGGTTAAAAGTCTTTATATGGTTCCATTCGATGCTATTAATATCAATATTCTCGAGTATGATTCCTACATACTTCAACACTGGAGAATCAAATTAGAGAAGTGTGAATTCGAAAATACTTGGAAATATTAAATATTGTTATTTTTTGACGTTGAAAAAAAAATTTCTAATATCAAAAAAACGGGTGTTATTAAAATTGATCGCTTAAAGTTTACTTTTAGGTACTCCTTGATTTTTTGATGCCAAGATTGGTGCCAAATATATAAATAACAAAATGGCAACCCTAAAACTAGGATAATTAAAAAGCTAAGAATACTAGGGCTACCAGAAATTAAACTTTATTACCTAATTTTTGCCAACCCAAGGGGTTTGGACAGAACTCACAACTATTCTACACCGAATCCAATTAAATTATAGTTAGACTTTTTTACTATAATTTAATTGGATTCGGCAAATATATATGTTTTTTGTAATATTGTTACAAAAAACATATATATTTGCATAACTGTTTTATATTTCTGTTTATTAACTTGTTTTAGTATTTATCGTTTAATTTGTGAAGTTATTGTTTAAATTAATCCCATCCTAGTTACCACGAACAAAAATCGTAACATTATTATAAAAATCTGATAATATTATTAGACAAAGTTCCAAGCATTGAAAATTTTCACATGAAATTCACGAAATTAAACTCGTCTATTCCCTTACTCAAAGGAAAACAACTTACACATATGAGTTTATAAAATGAAAAAGAGTATGAGAGAGAGAGAGAGAGAGAGAATTTTAAGAGATGAAATTTTTAAGAAACGATAAAAGCAATTCAATTTTAGATGAAGTGTTATGGTGCAGCTACAAAATCCTAGTATTTGAATTCACATTTAAATTTTAAACCGGTAATTGTTTTAATTTATAATGCTAACGAGAATAATGAAATTTGATTTCAGCAAACAATTATCAAAAATAAAATTTAAAGTCTGCTTTAATTAGGTCAGATACCGTACTTTGTGCTTTCTATTCCCAATCCAGGGTACATTAGACGTCATCAGTTATTGTGTTCAATATCGATTGTTTTATCTTCCGATTTAATTCACGATAACCCATAATAATTCTAATTTTAAATTAGAATTTGAGCATACAATTATTCTAATCTAAGATTATTTTTGTTTAAAGGAAATAAATCAATTATTTTCATCACAATTATGTAAATAAATTATAATTTCATTTACATTTGATAATAAATTTTTGTTACGCATTTATTTATTGAATTAATTAAGCGTTTTTTAAAACGATTGTTTTTTATAATAAACTTTTAAACATAAATTGATCAGAACCAACAATTAAAAATAAATTTCGAACCACTACAAACCTTGACCTCGGAGGGAAATTCAATTTACAAACTGTTGAGCTGGAATTCAGAGCACAAACCATTTAACTAGGCATTTTGGTATTTGACGTGATCACGAATATATAATACCTTTATTAAAAACTAACTAAATTAAATTTATAATAGTTATAAATAATAATAAAAGTTACAAATAAATTTATATTAAGTGCTGGTGATACAATTGCTATAATTAAATATTTAACAGATATTAAACCAGAATATTAAGCATTCAAGTGAATGGACAGGAAAAAAAATTCGAATTTTCAAATATCGAGTATTTTTCTTGGGTTAAAGGAGTGACGTCTGGGTAGGATTGCTGGATTTTACGCATGATGTAGCATAGATGCATTTGAAAAGCCCAATGCTGTCTGACAGAGTGGTGTGGACATTGGGGGAGGATATCAGATCTGTTTTGTCTTCGACATTTCATAATTGTTCAAAAATACGAATCCTTGTCGCCACACATTTGTAAGCTTTCTTCTCTAGAAATAGACATTTGGAAACGTAATGTAATTATGCATTTAAATGCAATTTCCTAATTAAAATTGGATTTCGTTAATTACCAATATTCTTCACTGTTATTTACTACGACATAAGACTAAAAAATATCGTTCATAATAAAAAGAAAAAAATATTCGTAAAAAAAAAGGATATCAGGACTCAAATGGGTTAAAACCCTTTTGGTGTGTATTCGAAATTTTTTGGCGATTAAAAATGTCGCCAAGATATGCTCAAAGACGCATTCCCTGCAGTTAACAAAAATACTTTTTTAAAAATTTATTTTTAATAAAAAGAAAAGCGTCCTGTTATTATTTAAAAAATAGAGTGAGGAAAGAAGGAGGCATCCGATGCCGTACATATTTTTTTCTCTACACTCTGTAGTTATCTATGCCAATTTTAAAAGGAAAAAAATTACTCCCTCCATTTTTGAAGCGAGAAATATTCCGGAATAGTGTGCATTGTGGTAAAAGCAACTTTACTGAAAATTGAAATCAAGCGTTAATGAACTTAGTTGTGGGAAAAGGAGGCATCTGATGCCGTACATATTTTTCTCTCTGGCTTCTGTTGTTATCCATAGATGCCAAATTTAAAAGGCGATAACTACTCTCTCCATTCTTGAAGTGAGCAAAGTTCCGGAACAGTGTGCATTGTAGTATAAGAAACCTTACTGACAGAACTGACAGAAAATTCATATCAATTGTTAATTATGCTTTATAAAATGGTAATACAAATGATGCTATTAAAATTTTGAAATGAAATAAAGCTATGTTCTTTCGAGACCAACATCCTGATACAAGTTTCATTTTGTTCACAGACATTCTCTATTCAATTCAAAAAATTCCAAAATTCTCTGTTTAAATTCAATAGAATTTTTGAATTCCAATTCAAAAATTCTGCTGGAAAACAAATTAATGATTTTATTTATATCAATAAAAGCAATAACTAAAAAAATTTTTTTTCACATATTTTCCAAATATGAAGAAATATATCTCTCGTAAAACCATATTTTTTTTTGTTGATTTATTAGTGAAAAACAAAGTTCTTGTCAATTAATTACTTAAAAAGAAATGGTTCTATGATAAGTTAATTGATTTATTGTTTTCTAGATTTTTTTCTGTATTTTTATAATATTTAGAAATAAAAAATCCTAAATGTCCTTTTTTTAGCAAATTTCTTTTATGTGCTTCGATCTAAAATGAAAATTGGGAGTCAAATACATTTATGTTTTATTTTTCGTTTCATTATTTATTAGGTTTCACAAACTTTTGTGAAACACCCTTCTCATCAACATAATTTGTCTAAATGCATTTGCATTAACTAAGTATGCATGAACGCGAAGGAGACGAATAATATCCTTTTTCTGTTTGTTCACTGAAATTTTGTCTGGGATTAAATTGAGAGCGACTGCATTACAAGATGTTTACCTCCGATTAACTTAAAATTCCTTTCAAAATTCCATTTCGAAATTTTAATAACAACGCTTGTAATTAATTTAAATCATAATAAACTCTGATTTAAAATCACTGCAAAGTTGTTTATGAAATGCTGTCACAAAATTTATGGGTAATAATTAGCTCCCTAACTCTTCTTGCTTCCAAAACTGAGTTGAGTTGTTTTTTCCTTTTAAAATTGTTGTACATGCGTAATCGCCGAGAAGAGAGAAAGAGTACGTGCGTCTTCCGATACTCAGCTCTCTCTGCATTCGTACAGTGTAATTTAAAAAAAAATAACGATACTTTTATTTCTTGAACAGTTACATGCAGAATATTGTTTTTGAAATGTATGTATATACGCCTTTTCCGGATAATCGCCGATCGGAAATGCATTGGAACGAGGGTGAAAAATAAATACTTCTTCAATATTTCTTAACTAAAGCGAATTTTCTCAAGCATTTTATATCTTATTTTATTTTATTTTGATCTTATTTGAGATATTTTATTGTGGTCTAAACAAAAATATATAGGAACGTGATAGCCTAGTTGGTAACGACGTCAATCTCTTCCCGCCGACTAAAGACAGACGTGTTTACTAATGGTGACTGGGCCATGTAAAATATGCCATGGTCCCAATGTCCTCCATGTTTCTATTCCAAATCAATACTTCTGGAGGTGGTAGGAGCCAGGCCTTGGGTCTTCCTTGGATTCCTATCTCTAAATTCGAAAACCCAGATGGTGCTGCCATCTCTGAGCCAAAGTATTACTTCCACCCATATATGGAGGTGCTCTATTCAAAAATAGAGGACGTTTTTTCTGACTTCATTCGCCCAATCTCAGATGGGTGGGCATGGCTCCATCAAGTGTCATAAGTGACCACAAAAAAATGTATAAAACAAATAGAATTTTATTTCTCAAAAATTTTTCTCCGGAATGCTATATGTGTTTTGTCATTTTGCCGAAATGGCAACTATACGGTTACGGTTGGCATTTGAACTTTTAATTCAACTGCTCGTAAGTTTAATTCTCACCTTTGGGGTGCAATGCAGAACTCTTAAGGCTGTTTGTCCTTGTCCAATTAGCCCTTATGCACGAAAAGCAACCATAAAGCGTTAACCAACCAGCCTTCATTAGTTTATTATGTTTCGGCTTGAGAATCTACAATAATCCTAAAAACTTCATAAATCTTAATGAATATTTAGATACACAATTTGCCTGTACTTATTAAATCCAGATCAGAGCTATGAAACACTTACATTGTTCATAAATAATTAATATGCATTTTCCATATTATTTCTAATATTAATAGAAATATTAATAGAAATTATAAATGAATTCCATATGGGAATGAACAGTTACCATTAATGGATTATATTTACGTTATTATTTAAATCTGATCACTTTTAGATAACTCGTATTGCTTGTCTTTCTCATATGCATATGAGAGATTTAAAAAGAAATTAGCTAAGTTACATGAACAATATAAACTTCTTTTTTATTTCATTGACTTTCTTTTCCAATATATTATTTACTTAGAAATAAATACCTTAACAAATTTTGGGCATTCATTTTACTGTTTTCATCTCTCTCACACACATTCTTATTGTTAAGGGTACATATTTTAAATGTTAAGGGTATATGTTAAGGGAATGTGCATATATTTAACAATATCTAAATTATTTACAGGTAAGGACAGAAATATGCTCTTATTTATTATACTAGTCAACACTTTCATTGCATTTTTAAAAATAAAAAAACTAGCATTGTGCCAATTTTCAAAATTATTTCAAACTTTTGTCAGCCTTTTGTTTTTTCCTAGAATTAATAATTATATATATATATATATATTTCTTTTTTGGAACTCTCATTTTTGTAAGCATTTACTTAAAATTAGAGTTGGTGCTTGCTCCCTGCTCTAACACTGCATGGTAGGTAGCCTAATGCCTGAAGACTGTTGTAAACCATTTTAATTTTCACAGACTAAATTATCATCCAAAGGGACTTCTTATAGTGAGCAGTATTCAAGTACCAAAAGGGTGGAAACCTGGAAAATTTTCTAACACCCACCCCGACAGACATGTTCAATAATGTTCTATCCTAGACCAAGACCCTTCCAAGGAGAGATGTTCTGCCACTAGGCGCTACTTAACGGGTTTGACCATTAGACCCAATTCATTAGATAACATTATTAATAACTCAACTATTTGAGCTGAATTAGATTTTTGTTAGCAACCTGATTATTAAAACAAGTTTGTAATGATGACATTTCAAATGATAATTAATGGCAATCGTTAGATAATCTACTTTCCTTTGACTTGTCAATGGCTCTTGGTCCAGCCATTATTAGAATTCGATTTAAGATATTCCAATGTTTAAGTTTCTTTGCCAAATGACAAAGTTCAGGCTGCAATGAAAATTGACTGTGTGTTCGAAAGTTGCCAAAAAAACTTAATTCTAGGCTGTTCAACAGACAAATGTGTGTTTGGCACTTTTTAACTTATTAACTAAAGACCGTGTTCCACTTATTTGAAATAAATGTTCGTAGAATTCTAGACAATACCCAAGAAAAGTAAGAATGAAAGGATATTTTACAAGACTTTTGGGGATTAAAATTTTGATACGTGATAGAAAAAACAGTTATTAGTTCTTTGTTTTTTAAATTTCGATTAGCAAGGTTCAATTAAAGCAGTGAAATTAAACCATCGTGCCATGACACTTTTATGTGCCGTCTTTTTCTTAAAGTGCGCTGTCAAGTTTTAGAAATGTATATAGTAAAAATTATTGTGCTTTTTT
>JAPDSC010105760.1:183599-195380 GCA_026290005.1 Latrodectus geometricus | reverse complement strand
AAAAAACATACCACATAGAAGGGAAAAATAGAGTATTTGTCATCTGAAAGGATGAGATTTCTATATCCAAAATAATTATAAGCTCATGGCATGAAATAATATACAATCTGAATATGATATAAAAGTTAGAAAACGATCATAAAAGCTTTTGAGTTTATCCAACCATTAATGCTGTAATTGAAATTTATCTTCATCGTTTTATTAATTACTCAACATCAACGTACAGACATCTTGCAGAACTCTGTATTTACATTGTCTGTAAAATGAAATTTTCAGACATTTCTTCTGCCAAATTTTCAAATTTCAAAATTTCTTCTGTAAAATTATTCTGTAAATTATTCAAAATTATTCAAAATTTCTTCTGTAAAATAGAATTACAAAAGTTTAATAAAGATAAAATGATTATGTGATTATTTCTCTTAAAGTTAAGTTGTTGCCCAGTTTGTGTAAATATTACTGATACGATTAAATGAGTTAAATTGTTGATATTCTCTAATAAACATGTGAAATGTCTTCCTCTTTGTGAAGAGTAAAATTCACAAAATGAATCATTTCGATATTTATATTTTCAATATTTATTTCATTTTATATCTCACTCATATGACAAATTATAAAAATGAACTAAAATTCAAAATGAAAGCTATCAATTATTGACTACAGATTAACCTATTTTCAGTCATAAAAGTAAGAAAAATTTTCATTAAAGTAATAATTTCATAAAATTTTGATAAAAAGTTTTTCATAAAAGTAAGGAAAATGTAAAGGTTCTTCATTACTTTTCATAATTGGTGCAAGTTCATTATACTTGAATTTTTTGACAAAATAAACGTTTATTAAGTAAACTGCATCAATCATGGAAGATTCTATATTAAATGCTGATGTCTGGACACAAATAATTGTATTTCATTACAAACGTGTAAATAAATCGAAGTTTAAGCGGTAATAAAAGGAAAGAATCCTGCACATAAATATTTCTCCCTTCCGAGTTTGATCTGCAATTAAAATGAGTCGATTTTCCGAAATGAATTGTTCTCATCATTCTAGAGTTGTAGCTCTGGTAAAGAGTATGTATCCCTCTTCTCTTTTTACACCGGTATTTTCTCATGTTTAACATTGTTTGGTGTACTTGTGTTTTGTGTTTGATCAAATTTAACCCACAAATTAGCGAAAATGAGTACAATGTCACCTTGTGAAAAAGAAAAGACTCAGTGAAGACGCAAAAGAAGAACCATCAACATCAAAGAAACATGTAACTTTTGACAGGCAGTACCATGCGTTCTACTTGAAATATGGTTTTACCTGGACAGGAGATTCTCACAAACCCTTCTGCATAGTTTTCGATGATCAACTCTCTAATGATGCAATGAAACCTTCATAACTGCTTCAAAACAAAAACCCGGTAATCATCCAAACATTCACCCAGAAACACAACACTTATCTCTAGTGTAGTTGACTAGCTAGAAGCTAATATCAGTTATTTCAATGACTACCGCCTAAATTGCCTTCTAGAAGTACAAATATACTCACATGTCGCAAAAGAAGAAAACCGGCAAACTCTCATGCACCAACCCTGACAAAAAAATATGCCGAAAAACAACTATTTGGTAATTCACAAAATCTGGGATCGAACTGAGGGCTCTTTGCTCTAAAGAGCATGATTCTAAAGTAGGTGGTGGTGGCCTGGTTAATTAGGGCATCATTTTCATTGTTGGAAAGTAATGAGTTCAAATCCCGACTTAACTAAATATTCTTAGTGGTCATGGCTAAAGATTTCAAATAGGTCGTGGGTTCAACGTTCCGAATGAAATAATACCTCTGGGGTGCGGACCAAGTTTTGGTTGTCTTCTGTAAGGTCCCTCCTTCAAAATAACGAAGGTAATCTTCCACCTGTTTGATAGAGCTCTGGGCTAAGTACTGGGAAATGTGCTGGTGCATATTTGTCCACGATGGGCATCCGAAATAGTTACGATTCAACCTGATTGACAGCCTTTCTGCTTTAAGCCATTATTAGGCATTTCAATACCCATTGCATAAATTACCTTCTGAGAGGTTTCTTCATAGAATTTTCAACTCCCAGAAGAAAAAGTCCAGTAGGTTGAGTTCTGGTGAGCGGTGACAGAGGGCGCGCGCGTAATCCACCTCGATCGAAAGTATAAATGCATCAAGCAAGAACAGATTCCTTGTTCTTGTACATTCCCTCTTTTCTGTCTCTCAGATTGGAATGTGATCCTATGTTCTATGGTAATTTTTACTTATCTATAGGTACTAACACCCCTTTTAATTTGTAAAAGCAAATTAGAATTACCCTGCATTTAAGTTGATATATATTATTGAAAAAACCTCATTGAACAGACAAAAATATATCTTATTGTGATTAGTGCCCCAGTCAATCAGAGTATGGCAAAATAAAAGTTGTTTGTGCATTTTTCATCAACTAGATTCTAACTGATTTAAAAAAGTGAACATATTTCGCAAATTTAAATCTAAATGCTACAACAAGCCCAGAAACTGCAATTCATTTAGCGTTTCTCGGTGGGCACCTGTGAACCAAGTCACGGAGGAGAGTAGCAATACTCACATCACACTACTACAAACACGTTTACAGGGTGGGCCACATTCATCCATAATCTTAGAAGAAGAAAAGGACAAAGAAAATACAGAGAGAGAGAGAGAGGAAACGTCCATGCCCAAACCGGGAATCAATCCCGGGACCAACAACCTGGGAGTCAGGAACGTTAACCACTCAGCCAGCGGCCGGCATACCAATAATACTAGTACCATGAAACGAACTGAAAAATAATTATTGGTGAGGAAATATAGTTTATATAGTTAATAATTACAACTGTGAATATATGATAAAAATAGTTAGAAAGTTATTGTTGCATTATTTTGTGCACCGCCTAAATATATTTAGTTTAGACTCTGAGACTGTTTTTTTTTTTTTTAAATTTTACCATTATACATAAGCCTGTCAAATGTGTTTTAATAATACGTCATGGATGTAGTTTTCACAGTTAAATAAATTTTCAAATTAGGCTGAATGAGTTTTCATTTCATTATACACAGGAAATGAAATTCTAAAGTCTAAAAAAATGATTCAATTCACCAGTTTCCTTGCTTCGCTTCCATATAAAAACACGGAAATAAATCTATTAAGTTATAGGCAAAAAAAAAAAAAAAAAAAAAAAAAAAAAAAAAAATTGGGTGATTCTTGTTTAAATAATTCTTTAAAATTCCTTTCAGATTAACTCATGAAAGCACTTAGCTTGACATTATGAGAGAAGAAACGAATATGGCACAAAAAATTATTATAAAGCAAAATATTATGTTTGGATATGATCTTGAGTTATGTTATCCCAATAAATTAATTTTTTTCCCCTTCCTGTATATTTTCATTCAATAAATCATCAGAAACTACTACCCAAATTTTAAAATTCTAAATGTGTACAAAATTTGCATAATGTCCCCAATGTTTAATTACATTAATTTTCTTTTTCCGAGTGCTACTTAGGCTGTCAATATGGAATGCTCTGCTCCATTTTTCCAACTAAACCGTAATTGGGTGTGGAATCCGACAGGATGTAACAGAGGTAGTTACTAAGGGCATTTGTACAGAAAAGTAAAAATGTGTTGATTTAGGATTCCATTCATGTAAAGATTATGTTCCTTGACTATAGTGGTACTAAGAATATTCCAGAATAATCTTAAAATAAATTGAACGATGCCATGAAACGGATTCACAAGTTCTCCAATTACAAATTTAAGGTTGTTGATCATAACAGCTTAGTACCACAATGTGGCTGTGAAATAGAGTAGTTTCCGTTATTCTCAGGGATAGTTCTTGCTAACTCATGGTAGTTAATGTTTATGTATAAAGTTTGTTATAAATAATGTAAATATTTGTGTGAGTCTTATTTATTTGCTTATGTCTCCTTTACATTTAAAGTTATGTTATATTTTAGTCTATTTAAAACAAACTTGGCTGATTATAACAGGTCTGAGCTAGAGAGTACTCCTAAACATGATTCTGATGCAAAACTGTGTCTGCTATTGTAAATACGATGATAAAAACTTTGTTATAATTGTTTAAACGCATTTTCTCAACATTCATAATGTGTGTAAAAGTATAAAGTATGTTATGGAGTTTATATTTTGGGTTATAAAAGAATGAAATGTGTTTGCCTACATATTGCAGGTACTTAATTTAAGTTAAGAAATCCGATGGAATTAAATAACTCATGCTAAAAATGTACCATTATTAATGTATAATTTCTTAAGTTCTTACTGTTTTCAATTAAAATAAAACTAGAAATGAAACTAAATTTATAAAAATATTTAGAATATTCCAAAAATAATTTTAAAATTCATCCTGTAACATAACAACTAAGAAGAAGAATTACGAACCAAATATTACAATTGAACTTAATAAATTAATTTTTTTCATTTAAGATGTTCATCATAGTGAATTTATCATTCAAACATTGCAGATTCACTAATTACCAAAAGTTAAAGAAAAATCTCAAAAATAGCGATAATTTCCTCAAAAATCAGCTAATTAAGCCAATCTCAGTGGAATTTGAATATGTTATAAATAAACGGAGCTGAACACTATGACATTATGCTGAATAGTGGCATTGCTAACGGAATATTTCATTTGCTAGAATCATGAAAATGAGATCATAAGAGCAAGGCTGCAATTGTCGCTGCTTGTCTGAGATTAGAAATCTAGTATAGCGAAATTGTAGCAATAGTCCCCAACCATCATTTATCATTCAGCCGAACAATTTCGCTGGCGAGCCAATAGGAAACTAGAGGGACAAAGTCAGATAGAACTGGCTAGATGGCTGAATGTGAATCCGTTTGTGGTTCATAGATTTTGGCAAACCACGGATTCAACATCCAAGAGGTTCAGCCAAAAACGGCCACTTGCTACCATGAGTGCTGATGACTGATATTTGTCATTATGCGTACGAAGGAATAGAATCTAGCTGAACTCCCTGCTTGCAAGCTCCAGAAAGTTGGTACCCAGAACAACCGTGTGTCGAAGGATTCATGAACGTGGTATTTATGCGAGGCGATCAGTCATTTGCTTCCCGCTCACGTTACGCCAGAGTGCGGGAACGTTTGCAAAGGCCACGTCAGCATACTCACTGGACGCGTGATCAATGGAAGGCTATTCTCTTTACAGAAGAATCCAGATTTAGCCTCAGAAGCGATAGTGCTCGAATTTTCATTTGCAGAGAACGACGAACTCATTTTAATCTATCAAACATCCGTAAAAGAGATGCATACGGATCAGACAGCGTTTGTTTTTGGGGTGGTATCTCTTTAAGTAGACGCACAGACCTCCATGTCTTTTCCAGTGGAAATGTTAATGCTCACACCTGTAGGGATGACATCCTGGATGCTTATGTGTGCCGTTATGCCAGGGCAATAGGTGGTGCTTTCGGGTTACATGATGATACACAAGGCTCGCATCGTGGATGCTTATCTTAAGCTTATCTTGAGCTTCTAGAGCTTAAGCTGTAATTGCTTGTCTGGGCTGGGAACCAATCTTACATCTCTCATTTATTCTGCTACATATGCTACTGCAAACATATAAAACTACATACATATGATAATTTTTATAACATCATAATTGTCTGAGGATTTCTTTTATGCTGTTTTGTACCCAACTTTGTATTGTATAAGGCGTATTCCTTAAGAGGCGTATAAGGCGTATTCCTTAAATTCCACGCATAACATTTTTGCGTAATCCTCATTTTTGTGATGTTTCCTTAATTTATGATATAACCAGGGCAAAAAAATTTGAAAATGTTTCCCCTCAGACGGGTCAAATATTTTATGATGAAAAAAGACATGAATTAAAATTATAAGATAAAGAAATATCGCTAAGAGTATTGATTTAAATTTATGCTCCTTTTTATTTTTATTAATATTAGCAATTATGTTCTTCATTATTCTTTCTTTATTGTGTGGTGCTGTTGATTACAAGACAATTAACCCAGGAAATGATCACATTTATAGACAAATTTCTTCATGATTGTAAGCCTCATGATCTTTGTCTCTTCACACACAAACACACACACACAGGTTAATTAATTATACACAAGAAACAAGAATTATCTTTCAAGATTGCTTGATTTAATTTAACTTGCACTCAAAGCATATTAACTTGCACTCAAAGCATGGCTAATTTATGCATCAAATATTAAAGGTACTATAAGTTGTTAAATTAATTGCTAAACGACCATAAAAAATCTAGTTGAATATATGGTTAAAGTTTCGAGAATGAAGAAAAATATATAATTTTATTTAACTTAACAGTTTAGCAGAATTAACAAAATACCAAAAAACCAATTCATTATCTTGGAAGATTTATTTTAGAGTTACTCCCTATTTTTTAGCAAAATAAACAAACAACCATTGAGATTCTTAGAACATTTACTGGTTTTAATGGCTTTTTCAATTTTAAATCACTAGCTAAAAGAAATTCAAATGGTAAGCCTTAATGGCGTAACAAAAATTGTGGTCATCTCACAAGAAACGGAAAATATTGGTCTTCAAAAAAAAAAAATTTTTTTTTTGAAATTTATTGTGGAAATATTTCATTGACGAACATGTTACCAAAAATAAAAATATATTATTAGATAACATTAAAATTATAAAAAAAACTGACATAAGCTATCAACTATGAAATATTTTAACTTAGATACAAATTCCTCAGGAAATCACACTTTTTTACACTCCAAAGGAGAATCTCTGTGTTTATGAACAGAACACTGATCTCTTTGGCAGAAGCAAATTATTTTGCCTCTGGCGAAATAGCTTAAATGTTTTAAAATTTGATCCACATGATTTGTTCTAAAATTATTCGAAATTCTATATCAAGATAAGCAATTCGTTAAGCTGAAACATCTGGTCTTCTCTTTTAGATAAGAGGAACGTGCCTTTGGTTTTAAAACTTAAGAATTTGGACACACTTTTAAACATAACGATGCTATCGGAATTTCATCAGGCAAATACAGTAGTCTGACGTTTCCTGTTTTAGTATATAATCTTTTGAAAATAGATCTCTAATGTTAGTTTTCGATCATTTTTCTTTGATTCATTACTTTTAGGTATTTCCTTACTTGAAATTACAAATCCATTAAATAAAGGAAAATGAAATGGTTAGTTTTTTATCTAGTTTTAATTATAATTTTTTCAGAAAGGCATGTTTACAATACTGATAATTAAAAATTACTAAATTAAGATGAAGTTTGAAATGATATTTTTTAGACAAATGTACTATAATAGAAATAAAGGGATTAAATTTTCTAAGCATTTGAGCCAAGGATATAGTGAAGTCGAAGACACATACTCAAAATAATCATCTCTGATTACAACACTTATACCATTTGGAACTGAGTTAAAAATAAGTTTGGATGCCATGTAGAGATATAGTTATTTGGAATTGAAAGCGCCACCAGAGGGCCAAACACATCAAGTTCACCACTGGATATATAGAGAGAAAGGGAATAAACGACGAGGTGTAGACGTGAAAAAGTACAAACTGATTTTGGATGGTCATTAAATTTGAATTACCTCACTAAGATGCCGTTTATTTGATATTCTTTTGTAAATATCTAAATAGTATTTTCTTGGGTAAAAATTTACGGTCACTATCAACGACTTTTTAAAATTTCGCCAAAAATCTCCCCATTTTGCTCAAGTGAAATCTAAAAAAAAAAAAAAAACAAAAAAAAACAAAAAAAAAAAAACACCCAGAATATTGAAAAATATTGCCTGTGCGAAAAAATGGGTTGCCAAAAAAATGTTATTAATCACCAATTGTGGAAAAATTGCGCCAAAGATCACTATACAGTAAATCTGATCCTTTTCTTGTATACAGTTCATCGAACACAGTGAGAGCCATATGCTGATGAGATAGTCCAAACACTGATAAAATGTTTTATGTTTGTTAGAGATTTGGAAGAATCTTTACCAGCTACCAATTCACTGATATAGCTTGAACTGTATTACATAAGAAGACATATACTGACAGGCAGATTTGGCGTGTTCCCCCGAGTCATCCCTGGTATCAAGCAGATTATCCTGGAAGATCTCTTGCTATTGATTGGGATAGATATGTCCAGACAACAGTTTCCAGATTCTTCAGTGGACATCTGAGAGGACTTACTTTCGAGAGAGGTCACAAGATGCAACCAAATTGTCCTAAATAATAAAATGAACCGGCATCAGCGGCACATATCCTTGAGTACCTGGAGTTGTATTTTGAAGACCTTTTCAGGTCTTCTTTGCTTGTTTTCGATTTTCTGGAAGTAAATGGATTCGTGGACTTCGTCTAGTATATTACTAGACATGGAGATTAGAAAGAAGAAAAAGAGATTTGGAAAATTTGTTGGCTAGGACAGTATGGAACATTTTCTACATCAAAAATTCATTTACTATATTCATACAATAACAGCAACATTCAGTCACGCATCATTCTGTCAAAACGCAATGATAAAGCTTGAATAAAAGGTAGGACAAATTTCATAAGACTTGAATGAAAGGTAGATCAATGAGCCTTAAAGAACATAAATATCATTGTAACTTCTCAAATTCAATGCCAATAAGATGTGATTGGCACTGTATCAACAGTATCCCATATCATCACTCTAAGTGATGGACAGTATGACGATATTGAATGCATGCTGAATGCATTCTCCATGATTCTGACATAAAAAGTTTTAATCTTCTTAATGCTGTAAGCATAACCAGGATTCATCTGGAAACACTATGACACGCCATTGTAGCACCCAGGCTTGTCATTGATTACAATTTTGAAAGTGTTTCTGACGATGATGTAGCGTCAATAGTATTTGAAACCATAATCGCTCAGGCAAAAGATCATGCAAAAGATAGCAATTATCATCGAACTATTCATGCAAATGATTACTATTCTTAATTCAAGACTTGAGACATGGTTCTATAGTATATTAAAGCTACATGAGAAAGATGTCTGATACTTCGGCTGTCAGTAAAAACAGGCCAGCACATATTACATATGGAGGAAAATCTACTTCAAGTTGCCCTTTGGCGAAAATTGGCGATTTGATTTTTTTTCGCCAAACATGTTTGAAAAAACAAGATGGTGCTTAAAACAAGGTGGCATGAAACACAAGTAAAATAATCATACAAACTGCCTTAAAATTATGGTGAAAAACTGGGCGGTACCGTCAAGTATAGGCCATTCTTCGAACAGCCATCCTGAACGCATTTAATCCATATTCTGTAGATAGTTATGGTACAATGACGTAAGAGGGCAGCCATTCTGCGATAGATAAATTCCAATCTCAGTAGACCATAATTAAATTTCTATCAAAATCAGAAATGATGGCAAGTATTTCTCCTTCTAACATAAGACATGACAATAATTTTTTCCCGAAGCAACAAAATTAAAGTTTATTTTATTCATGAGAAACCTGCTGTATATAATCCCTTCATTTAAAAACATTATAGTATCTCCTACTTTGTTTATATCTATTTTAAAGAATGTATTCGAAAATTAACCATTTAGTTATAGCTACTTGTTCCGGTCGTGTAAATTTCCAATGTTTAGTATGTTACCGTGGTGAAGCAGTTTTAATGGCTTACAGTGCATTAGTTCTTCGTGATATTGACGTAGCTTTGTTTTTTTATTTTTCAATGCCAGCAGAAAAAAAATTTTAAAATTTTTTAAACTTTCAATGAAATATATCATTTTAAAAATAGGCAAGATAATTCATCTTTAAGAATATTACTGCATTTACCAGCTTTAATAATTTTACCACAAATCGCCCATTATCAATTTTGTCATTAAAATAGCATTTATTAGCTTGTTTTCAGACATAAAAAATTAGTAATTTTTATAAGAAAAATTTTTGAATTTCATATTAACAAGATGGAAGTTTGTTGCTGATATAAATTAAAAAATTATAGAATATGTATCAGGTATATAAAATTTAGTAATTGAAAATACTCTACAAAAAACACTGCAGTAGAATTTCATAAAGTTAGAAGGAAAATTTCTTTGTAAAAAAGTGGAAATTCAATTTAGCATGGATGATAAAAATACAATAATTTATTAAAATACAATTCGTTATTCGATTTTTAAAATAAATTTGCATTTTATTCTTACAATGTAGGGCATACTTTTGTGTACTACTATCATAATTTCAATTCATAATAATGATATCAGACATCGTAAAAGATTACTGGTATTGAACAGATAATTTTTAGAAACTTATTCAGGCACAAACGCAGATTTATCTAAGATCACGAGATAGATGGGCGATAAAGTAAACAAACTTTATTTATTTTTGTCTTATAAAGAAAAATTTAGCGCACATTTACTTTTGTTCCAGGACAGATTATCAAGCGGATGCATTTTTATCAGGAAATTATCATTCTAATATCCTGATAAAAATGCAATTAAAAACAGAAACTTTGTTTCTCTGTTTTAAAATATTTACCTGCGTGACTTTGACTATGAGTGATCTGATTGAATAATTTTATTTCTATTTTAATACAAATAAAACTATTCAATCTGTAGTTTTTGTAGGAATATGTTTTGCAGAATATTTTGTAGGAATATTTTTAAGCTAAAATCATTTCATAGGTATACGAATATTTAGAGATTGCGGTGCCCTAGTTTGTTAAGGCTTCGTTATCGGAAGGAAGTAAGTTCGAATCCCGGCTTATCCGAAGATTCGTCGTGTTCACTAACGGTGACCGGGGCGCGTAAAATATGCCATGGTCACAATGTCCTTCATGTTCCCATTCCAAATGAATACATCTGGGGTGTTAGGAGCCAGGCCTTGGGTCTTTCCTGGCTTTCTATCTCTAAAGTGGAGGATCCAGATGGTGTTGCCATCTATGAGCCAAAGTTGTATTTCCACCCTCGTATGGGGGTGCTTTGTTCAAAAACGAAAAACTCTCGCTATGACTTCATTCGCCCAGTTTCTGACGGGCGGAGTTGACTGTTAAGAGTCATATGTAATAATAATATTTAGAGTGTAATTAATTCATATGATTAGAAATAATTTTAAATGAAGAACAAATACACTGTCGTTGTGATTACATAATTTAATTTTTAAAATAAATATAAAAGCGTAAAAATTTTGAAATTACAAATTACTTTTTCACATATCAGTTCATAGAAAAAAAAAATTGTGTAAGGCATTTCTTAAAACGCTTTTATAGACTATAAATTTGGAAAAAGCAACTTATTGTTGATAGTGGTAGACATAAAAGCAAGGAGCAGCAAATGATTTTTAATATACAAGAAAAATGAACTCAAAACTTTTGTCTAAAATGCAATTAAATTGATTATAGTTTACTAAGATGCCGCGGTGGCTTGGTTTGTTAGGGCGTCTTGCTCATTACCAGAAGGTAGTGAGTTCGAATCCCGGTTAATCCCTGTGTTTACTTATGGTGACTGAGGCACGTAAAATATGTCGTGGTTGCAATATCCTCCATGTTCCCATTCCAAATTAATTATATCTGGGGGCGTTTGGAGCCAGGACATAGGTGTTTTCTGGTTTCAATCTTTAAATTGGAACACCTAGATAGTTCTGCCATCTATAAGCCAAAGTCGTACCGTATTTCTACTCTCGTAAGGGGAGGTGCTCTATTCAAAAACGGAAGGTACTCTTTCTGACTTCCTTCGCCCAGTTCCTGATGGGTAGTCTTGACTTCGCCGCACACAAGTGTCATAAGTAACAACATAGTGTAATAATATATATATATATATAT
>JAPDSC010105760.1:169660-183499 GCA_026290005.1 Latrodectus geometricus | reverse complement strand
ATAATTTTTGATATTTTATAGACATTCTCGACGATGTTGTATCCATGTAAGGTGCATCTTTAGCATCCAAATACCCAAACGGAATCGCCGAAATCAAAATTGTGCGTAACTGGTTATTACAGTCTTATATAGGACGATAAACACCTTCAGAATTTTAGCCACCTGGTTAGCATTTTCGTCATTATAAAAGGAAAACTAAAATGTATCGAATTTTCTATTTGTTGTCTTCTATTTTTAAAACCTTGTACTCGTATCTGAATAAATCAAACAAAAAACCGCAA
This sequence comes from Latrodectus geometricus, assembly GCA_026290005.1. NCBI lineage: Eukaryota > Metazoa > Arthropoda > Arachnida > Araneae > Theridiidae > Latrodectus > Latrodectus geometricus. The sequence continues at coordinate 183,218 of JAPDSC010105760.1, read as the reverse complement.
GAGAATATTTTAGTGTCAAATGTCACCAATGAGCATAAATTTGAAATTGTTTGATAGATACCTCACGACAAAGCGATCACTACAGACGTCTACCGAAAAAATAATGGATAACTTTTTCCCCAACCTAATATATATATGCAAAATATAAAAAGTGTATACTATTTATATTTGGCTAAAATTCAAATTATACTTTTTTAATTTATAAAGTATAGTTTTAAAATAAAAATTAAAAGAGAATTAAGTATGAAAGAGTAACTTAAACTTCGGTAATGTAATTCAAAATGTCAATTAAAAATATATTAGATGCTCAAAATTACTAGTTTTTGGAATTTTGGAGGAAATTATCAAAATTGAATCAGTAGTGTATGATACTAAATGAAACCATGTCCCAAAAACGTTGTTTGATATCGAAGGCACAAAGTAATTTGATAATAACACACAAATCATTTTTTAAATTCTCACAAATATCTATTATTTAATCATATATATATTCGCTCATCTCACATAAGAGCAGATATAGCTCCATTTTTTTTCATAAATATTTATCCTTATAAGTATAGAGCTCTTAAGCAATCAAAAGTGAGGTCTCAACAAATATTTGGTTCATGGTTTTGCATTGGCAACTCAGCAGATTTTGCAACCCAAAGAAATCATAAGTAGAGTTGGGAAGGAAGGATCACAATCACACAACTAAGTACATGTTTCCATGCCTGAATTAGCAATACTCAGTATTACACTTTGTCCTGAGACTTTCCCAATATTTTAAAATTAATAATTTGTCATGCCGTTATGAAACCTCCATTGAGAATGTTAATGCTGAAAACTGTAAGGATGTTAATGCTTTAATGCTGAAAACTCTTCTATAATAATAAATGGATATTAAGATGCTTCTAGAAATGTTCTGAAATGCACTCGGGAATATTGAAAATAGCTCACCAAGAAGGAATAACGGTATAAATAAGAAACTTTGCAAATAAGTTCAAAGAGATCCGATATGCGAATGATCTATATTTGGCGCCAATGTGCATAACCACACCTCTGGCCATGGTGAAGCAATCAAGGAGTCTGATCTATATACACCGGTGCAAGGTGGAAGATTCAGAAATGTGACGATCACATGACAACCTTAGTAATCAAATAATATCAAAAAGACGAGTAAAAAGTTTTTTCACACGGTTAAACCTGCTTAAGAGGGGCTACATCATAGGCTTGAAAACAATAGGCTGGTTGATTGTTTGGTTTGTGCTGTCAGAACATGTTGGGACCAATGGACACAAGATGGTACCCACGTGTGACGTACTGGGTCTGGGGCCACCAGGAAGACGACAGAATTGAAGTATTATGCGGCAAGTTCACGTGAATCTCTTAGTGACTGCATACATGCTACAAAACGTGATGTTTAGTGATGAATTCTGTTTCGCGTTTTGGAAACAGATGATAGTCGCGTACGGGGGTGGAGGTGTCCTAGTGAATGGTGCACTTCCACCCAGTCCGACGCACTGTTGAGGTTGCACTGCATTTGTCAAATTGTACACATTATATTTGTTTAATTGTCTTGATTATGTGATCAAGGCAAACTCACATCTGTATCATTATTAAGTTTCATTTTAATCCTATGTTTACTTCTTGATGAGTTATCTTAGTGTTCCTGAATGTTTGATGAATCCCTTAATGTGATAGAACTTCTGAGAATTGGGAAATTTATAGTCAATAGTATGAAATCCCTGACAAGAATTACGCTTCCTTCCACAAACTCAATCCCCCCATTTAATTGCTTGCTCTAGTTTAAATTGATTAACTCCTCTGGGAGACAAAAATATCTATGGAATTCTAATTTACAGTTATTGTGAAAGTTTCGACTAGATAAAGAAGAGATTATTTACATGCTTAAGTTACTTGCCTAGATTATAAAATTTTTCGTAAAAAGCGAAATGTTACGTTGGAAAAACAATTGAACTTATTAACTGTAGATGTTGTTTTTGATGACACTTGGCAATATCAAGCCCGAACGTCAGGGACTAGGCGAATGAAGTCAGAGAGAGCGTCTTCCGTTTTTCGATAGAGCAACCTCATATGAAGGTGGAAGTACGACTTTTGGCTCAGAGATGGCAGCACCATCTGAATTTTCCAATTTAGATATTGAAACCAGTTAAAACCCAAAGGCTGGCTCCAACCACCCCCAGAGGTATTAATTTGTAATGGGAACATGGAGGACATTGCGACCTGACATATTTTACGTGCCCCAGTCGCCATTAATGAACACGACGGATATTCGGCGAAGCCGGGATTCGAACTCACCACCTTTAGGTAACGAGAACGACCCCCTAACCAACCAGTCCACCGTGGCTTAACTGTAGATAATTCATGTTAATATAGAACTCAGACTTTTCGTTCTAAAATATTTCATAAAATTATTCACAGTTGAGGTGTGAAATGACGTCATGACAAAAGATAGTATCGATTGATGTTTCTGTGAAAACTTTAAAAAAAAATTTTAAAATTCTGGTTCCAACCAATTTTGGAAATCAAGATGATCCACTGCTTTAAATGACACTTCCATTTCTTCAATGTTGTTGTTGTTCTTTGATGCTACGATGATTTGATGGTCCAGAAATAGATTACCTTCCTGCTAAGATAATTTTATTCATTTCTTTCAGTTGTAATGACTACAATTACTACAGCTTCAAGTTTTTACACAGACTAAATATTTATATGGTTTCTATTCTACAGAATAGAAGCAAGTCCGCAATTTGTAGAGCTGATTATTCAGATGTCAAACTGATCCCTTGCTTCACTCTAAATTAACTAATTATTTGGCTGAAGCTAATACTTATATCTTCCAATTACTATTTCCCTTAATTTTCAGAATATTCCGATAATTATTCTATTGGTTGCATCGACTCAAAACTTTTAAGTACAATTACTTTTGTTTCTTCACCAAAAGTGTCGGCAAATGCCTCTAAATCGCTAAAAACATCGCCAAATGTCTCGCTAAGCTATCTTAAATCTTAAATTTATTTTTCAGCTCTGAAAAACGCTATTTTCATAGAATAATCGTTAATGATTTTAATAATTTCATGAATCAAATGATGATGATAAAACAAGTTAAACAAAAATATAAAACAAGCAAATATTTATATTATATACAATTTTTCGTAACACTATGATAATTCTTACTGTACCCATTAGGCAGACGGGTTCAAATAGTAAGAGCAGAATGACTATATTTATTCAATAATTATCAACAACAAATCATATAAGTCCAAATGAACATCAAAAAACATATAGTTACGTATCTATTAATAAGTCATCATTAAAACCGTGAATTTAAATAAATTTTGGATTTATTGCATTTTATGCCATTTGGTATAGAAACCAGAAATACGTCATTAATCACAACCAAACGAGTAAAACTTCATTTCTGAAGTTAGCAGTATAAAAAGCATATTCTTTCTTGCTAAATATAATCTATTTTTGGATAATAGTCATGTTCTATTCTAGTAGAGAGTAGTGAATGATTTTCATGTAAAGAGTCACTATTGTTGCTTATAATTCTATAATTCCGATGACCAAAAGAATCAGATTATTGGCAGTTGTTAAATTAATATGTGGGGGGGGGGAATAAAAAACAAGGAATGTGTTTTTTTAAGGAATTAATTTTTTAAGAGCATATCTCTCTCTCACTCTCTCTTAAAATTATTGAGCTAACTTTCGAATAACATCAAGAAATCTGCCTAATTTTGTTTTTATTAAAACTATTTCTCGCAAAATAGTACATTTCCATTTAAAACCGTAAAACCATGCTATTAAAAAATCCTTTATCCTATTAAAATGAAACACTTGAAACAAAGTATTCTTTGTATGTGACAGATCTATCATTAACAAATTTGGTAGTTTTTATTTTTAATAAATTTACTCTTTTTTTTAATCTTATGTTGCAATCTTTCGTTTTTTTTTTTTTTTTTTTTTTTTTTTTTTTTTTTTTTTTTTTTTTTTATTTTTTTTTTTTTTTTTTTTTTTTTTTTTTTTTTTTTTTTTTTTTTTTAAATCTTATTTTTCTCTTTAAATACAAAATAATGTATTCACAAACTATCCGTTTGATCGTTTCCACCAAAGAAATTTGACAAATGTTGCAAATATTATTCATTTTTTTCAAAATACGAAATAAAAAATAGCAATCAACTTATTGAAAGAAATGGATAAAAGATTCATTTTTTTTATTCATAACCTAAGTTTTAATTAAAAAACATAAAATAAGCTCAATCTCAACTGCAACATTTGGAGATTAATTTGAAACCCTTAGCGTCAAAATCGTAACATTTGGCAATATTTTTTTTCGCCGAAACGGTTTACAAAATAATGCATAGAGTATCGAAAATAAAAACTATTGTTAATTAATTTACTTACAATATATTTTCTGTTTGTTTGTAATTGATGTTTTTTCACATATTTTAAAAAGTATTGCAAAATGATCTAATATATATTTGGCTACATTTGGCGTATTTTGGCGTACGTGGAGTAAAACTCTAAGACAATATCTAGATACACAAAGTTAAGTAATTATAATTTCTACTTATAAAGTCACGTTTTGTAAGCTAAATAATGAGTTATTTGCATATATCCTGTTGTGAAATGTTTAATAAAATGCCCGAAAATAAAGCTTTTAAATAAGTTCAGAAGAGCTTATTAATATTTATACTTAATTTTGTTAGCATCCGAATCCACAAACCAGCGAATAGTACAATATATATATATATATAAATTGCTGAAAACTAAATCACATAGTTTATTACACAAACATTCAATAGAGGAATACCTTTTGTGCCACCTGAGGTACATTTGATACCATCGAAATATTTCTGAAATTATTCTATAGATTTTGGAATATTAAAAAATAATTGGAAAATATTTTTCAAAATATATTAATATACCTGTTTATATCGTGTGTTCCTTTTAGAACTATCACGTCGAAAGATATAAAACTTTCTTTTTTGTGAGACAAACGATTGTTATAAACTATAAAACGTGATTTATTTTCTTTACCAGTGCATTGTCTGGAGAAGTATTGAACCATCAGAGTGTTACCGATGCGCGTCATTCTTCTGATGGTCGCATAAATCTTCCTCTTATAGGTATTTTATAAGAGTCGTTCTTTGAAAAAAGGAAGATACTGTCAAATAATTTTTAAGAAATATAAAATAATAAATGTTTTTGTAAATTTGAGCTGAAAAGAAGGGAAAAAGTGAGATCCCAATAGAAGTAATTTTTTTAACTCGACCTAAAATCAAAGAAATCACATCTATTTAATTGCTTTTAAACTTTTGCCGGGTCAGTAGCATTATGATTCTTCATATATAATCTCGCACCCAGTTAGATATATTTTTCATTATCACATATTTAAAAGAAACATCGTTAATTTTTATTTTGAAAGTATGCAATATTTTTCCTTTTCTTGATTGAATTTGTGTAATTATAACACATGTTCTATAATATATTATGATTCTAGCAATTATTTTGTTATTTTTATATCATTTATTATCGCTATTAATGATACAATTTCTTATCGTGAAACACTTATTTTGGAAATCAGTATTAGTTATAACTATATTTGATAAATAAATTAGAAGGTATTATTTTTATATAAATTGATTGAGTCAAAGTTATCTTTAAAAGATAGAAAAATACTAATTACAATAGGCGCTCGTTTATACGAACTTCTCATTTAAGAAACTCATTTCATAAAATTTCGATCTAGTGGCTAATCCCTAACATAGTCCTATAGACGCAATTATAATTTTTATTCCCTTTTACAAACTAAATTTTTTTTTTTTTTTTTGCAATTTAATTTTAAGAATTTTTTTTATATCATCCGATTTTTACCCCTCATTTTATTAAATAGTGGAGAAATTTACATAGATGTTTTCATTTGGGAATCATATAGATATAGAGTGTTAAAAATGAAAGAAAGATGGAATGGAGTAAATTCAGAGTTTTTCTTTGATAAAGGCAAAAATACAAGTCCGGCAGTTGAAAATCGGAATGATATTTATGGTCCTAATAATGTAACAGCCAATGACGTGTCATTTGTGTTTCATCTATTCCATTCAGCTATATTTGATGTTAAAGATGCACCTTGCTCACACAGGTAGGCTCATCGTCGAAAATAATGGTAAAATAAAAAAAATAACTGAAGTTGACCAGCATTTTAGCTGTTCAGAAGCTAAAGATCAGTTGCAAAATATTTAAAATCATTTGCACATAAAGCTAACTAAGACATCTAAATAAAGCTTTTAAGTTGACGTAAAAATAATGATTCACCCCCCCCCTAATCTTATATAATCAATAGCTTCAAGTGGAAATACCGTAAGTTTATAATGGACGCGGTGGCCTAATTGGTTAGGGCGTCTTAACTGTTACTGGAAAGTAGTGAATTCGAATCCTGGATTATCTGAAGATCTGTCATGTTCACTATTAGCGACTGGGGCACGTAAAATATGTCGGGTCGCAATGACTTCCATGTTCCCATTGCAAATGAATACCTCTAAAGGTGGTAGATGCCAGGTTTTGGGTCTTCTCTGGTATCCTATTTCTAAATAGGAAGATCCGGATAGTGCTGCCATCTATATGCCAAATCATACTTCCACCCTCGTAGGGGAGTTCTCTGTTCAAAAACGGAAGACGCTCTTTCTCATTTCATTCGCCCAGGCCCTGACGGGAGGGCTTGGCTTCGCCAAATGTCATAAGTAACAACACATTTTTCAAGGAGTAATAATGCTTGGAAATGCCTAATGAAATAAACATTCTTGGCGTATTTGTTAATCTAAACTTGAAATGATTTTGCAGAAAAAAGGGTCTCTTGGCCATTTTGTCATGCTGGCTTTATTAAGAAAAACCCACCGTAACTTGTTAAAATTTAGGAACGCTTACATGACGAAGTGAAGGGACATTAATTACTCTTTCAATGAACTTCAACAAAGAAACCCTTTTCTTCCCGGAGTTTCATTTCAGGAATTTTTTAATGTGGTATCAGATATAATTTGCACATTAAAATTATTGGATGATAAAATGATTATAAATAAAATGAACGAGGTTGAAACAGTATCTTCATTTATCAAATAAGAAGTAAAATACGTTTTACTGCTGCAACCGTCTTCAAAACAAGCAGATTGAATAGGTGGTAAGATTGAAATAATTTTTTGGGAGAAGCAACAGTTGTGTCCTTTCCTATATCGAAAACAATGAAAGAATGTCTATCAAAAATGTAGTTTAGGGACAAAAAAGTGATTACTCAGCTTGATATTTTTTATTCATAAAGCAAGTAAGAAGTATTTTTAAGCACGGATTTTATTTTGCATATGTTTCTCATATAATACGTAGTAAATCAGTGTTTCTTAACTGAATTTACTCCAAGGACCGGTAAAATATTTCGGCACATTCGCTCGGACCGGTAATATTAATAATTCGACCCAATGCACAATTTTTCACAAAGATAAATAATGAAGAGATACATAATTTTTAAAGCATTTTGTTTATTATAATTTACATTTGTATATTCAACTTACTTATACGCAAGGCACCAAGGCAGATAGGCGCACCTTAACTGCTGTTCTAAGCAATGTTGTCAGAACAATTTGATTAAAAGGAATAAGTCGACAGTTCAAAATGTGATAGATTTCATAGAATAGTAAAAAAGAATGCCGAGGTACCGGCAGTTTGTTTTTTTAATTTAGGTAAAGGGTAATTTTGTAAATTTCATAAAAACTCAAAATAGTAACAGATTTGGTGAGTAACGTGACAACGGAGAAGGACTGCTGAATAATAATAGATCTATTATAATTATAATAGACTGGCAGCGCTGGTGGTACGGCAATTTATGAAACGCGATTAGGTACATAGTTGCCAATTTGTTGTATTTTTCATCAAAGATTACATTGTTTTTTAAGCTAGTAAACTATTATCATTGTAATGTAGGTACTGTATTAATGGTCGGCCTATAAAAGCTGGATATTTCGCGGACTGGTAAATATTTCTTGCGGACCGGCGGTTGAGAAACACTGTACTAAATAACTTTTCTTTTGGATCTTCTCTGGCTTCAATCTCTGAATTGGAAGACCTGGATGGTGCTGCCATCTAGGAACCAAAAGTCGTACTTTCACCCTCGTATGGGAGTGCTCTGATCAAAAATGGAAGACGCTCTTTCTGAGTTCATTCGCTGAGTCCCTGGCGGGGAGGGGGGCTTGGCTTTTAAAGTGTCATTAGTAACAACAAATAACTTCGCTAATTTTATTTATAAGAGCAGAGTCTGATAAAAAGATAATTTTAAGATAATTTTTCTATTTACGAACATTCGTTGGAAAAATTCCTTTTACTGATCCCTTCAAATTCTTAAAAACGAGCGTCCGCTGTATCAATTTAAAAGAGACAATCTTCTTAAGATTCTTACGTTCGCCATCTATAATTTATACCACATTCTGTTAAGAATTCTTCATACCATCTGAGACACCCAGGCTGTTATTTTAAAACTATGAGTAAATTGAGGATGAATAATGCATTGAAACACGTTATCTTGCAGAAATATTGTTTCTTCATCCGTGAAATATTCCGAGCTTGTTAGCATACTTTAGATTTCAATGCTTTATCACGTGTGATTTTAAGCGCGTGGTCTTTCTATTTCATTTAATGTATTTCATACATTTATCCTTTAATTTAAGTTCTTTTTGCTAATTTGAATGTCGCTTTGTAGTCCCCACAAGAGTCACATTATTTGAAAATTACATTATAATTACGAATTTCTACAAACATTTACACCCCAGATGGAAATCCAACCTTCGAACTATTGAGCTAAAGGTTAGAAAGTTTTCTAAAAATAAAAGCATCCAGATCAGAATTGTATTAGCTACTTATAGAGCTATATATACTAAAATATATATCTCAAACTTCAGCTATTCATAAAAAAAAAAAATTCCTAAAATTACTTTCAAACACTGAAATGTAATGAGGATTGAAATTTAATTGTTGATTAGCTATTTCGTTTGCCAAATTTGCTTATGCCATAAAACAAAAGGTTGGAAAAAAAAGGAATACAATAGTATACATTTATTGTTTCTTTTAAATTAATGTTTTAATATTATTTATGTATGGTTTTGTTGGTGTTAATACTTATTATAAGTGAAATTTTCGAATGTACAGTAATATTAATATGTACAATACTAATGTTAAAATTTAATTTAATTGATCTGAATCAAATTGTTAAACAGATCTAAAAAGATTTTTCTCATTTGGTAAGCTTTTATTTTTTGGCGTAAAACATGTTTGTAATTCACGTATTTTGAAACAGTGATTTTATATTTCAACATAACATTCAATCGTAACTAACTTTTCTGTTTATGTCTCTCCCTTGCAAATTTTTTTTTCAGTCGCTAAAATTACATCAAAATTAATGACGAGATATTTAAATATACTGCCTATAATAAATATTGTTGGCAGACAATAATAGCAAAGGCAGAATGATTAAAAATAATGGTGATAATTTGCCGCGACCTCTAGAGTAATGTTTTTTAAGCACTGAGACGATAATTAAAAGCATTAGTTCCATAACAGAAGTTTTTTTTTTTTTGTCTTTTAGAATTTTATAAAATTTTTTCAATTTTATAAGTCTCGATCAAATTTATTTCATCAGTTTTTTAGGTCGCGAAGAAAATTCGAGTAAAAATCTTTGCATAACTATATTTTATTCGTCTACAAAAATATCTCTTACAGGTTTCTCTTCATATAAGATTTACAGAAATTGTATTCTTAATTCTAAATTTATTTATTTATACTTTGACAGCCACAATTCGAATGTTTTCCATCTGTAATATGGTTATAACCTTGACTAGGGAATGTTGTATGAACTTGAATTATTTGTAAATGGTTTATTTATAGAACGTAAATTTATGACATAGAAGATATTTCTCGGATTTTTATTGGTTGAAAATACATTGAAATACCTAATGGATTTATAAGCGATAATAATACAAAGCCGTAAGCGGAGATAAGAAAATTGATTAATTTTTTGAAGTTTTCTTTAAAATGATGAAATTGTTTTTCATTTTTTTAATAAATTATTTGTGAATAAATTTGTGGTATGAATTAAAGCACAGTTTTTGTGATAAGATTATTTATTTGAAATCTGAATATTTTACCTCTATTCTTTTTAATAAATTTTTGGAAAATAGCAGACTTTTTTTATGAGTTTTTCACGTTTTCTTCTAAAACTAATATCAGTTATAATTAACAGGTTTAAATAAAAATCTTATTCCGAGTCGATCATTGCGCCACCTAGAAATGAAAATTAAATTCTCTCTTAAAATTGTTTTACCACAATGAAATTGCGCATCAATTATTACATAGCTTGCACCCAAAATGCATGATCCTGAAGGAAGTATAATAATCATGTGAATTTTTTATACTATTTGTTTCGAGGAATATGAAAATCATTACCTTGGCCGCGAATACCCACATTATGGGCGACTGCAGTGACATCTGTGTAAAAAGAGAGGAGATAGCTGATTTGAAGTAACAATTGTTTTTTTCATGCGCTTTATTTTGCTCAAGATGCTTAACAGTGTTCATAGAAGGCATCGAGATTCTTTCGATCAAGTTTCTGAGTTCGATCGAGGAGGAATAGTAGCTTATGGGGATTGCGGACTATGTTTCAGAGAAATCGTTGATGGTGTTTACTTTTTTCATATTACGTCGCTGACAGGAAATACTAAGGAACGTGGATGAAATGGAGCCGGTTTTCATTAATTAATAACTTCGAAACTAAATTGAGTTTTCATGTTTTCAATATCTCATTCGACTGATATTTAGCTGATTGAGGCATTATTTCCTGTTGCAAAACATTGAAAAACTTTTTATTGAATCATTTCATAACACTTTTATGTTAAACTATAGAATATAATGTTTCACTTTTAAACAGAAATTTCAGTTAAAACTGACTTTCTTTAACTCTTTGTTTATTTCGATATACCTTGTATGAAAAGCATCTTCTCTGCTTTCATTTCATTCATTCAATGTTTGTCTTTTCAGCTCATGATAATTGGAGCCCTTGAAATTTAGGTACATAGATAACACTGTAAAAGATCCCAGGTCTTCTTTCTCTAGTGGTTACGTGTTATACTCTTTTAATATCCAAAAAGAAATTAACCACCCTATGTGGTGTCGAGTGTGACAATCAGGTACTATATCCTGATAGATTATTGGATATCAAATTTGTAATAGTTGGCCATTAAATCTTACAGAATCCTGCCAGTAGTACCATATTTGTTAAATCATTGGATATCAAATTTTTAATAGTGGGCCATTAAAGCCTACAGGATCCTGCCACTAGTCTATAACTGCTAAATAAGTATTATATCGTGGTTAAATTATTGAAAGTCAAACCTGTAATAGTGGACCAGTAAATCTCACAGGATCCTGCCAGTAGTACTATATCTGCTAAATAAGAATAATATCCTGCTGAATTATTGATATCAAATTTGTAACAGTGGGCCATTAAAGATTACAGGATCACACTATCTCTGGTAAATAAATACTATATCCTGCTAAATCAAATATCAAATTTATAATAGTGGACCAGTAAATCTCACAGGATCTTGCCAGTAGTACTATTTCTGCTAAATTATTGAATATCAAATTTGCAATAGTGGGCCATTAAAGCCTTCAGGACCCTGTCAGTAGCACTATATCTGCTAAATAAGTATTATATCTTGCTAAGGTAATATTATATCATTCTAAATTATTGAATCATAATTTAGAATGATTCAATAATTTTGAAGAGAGATAATTATCAAATTTATCAAGAATCATAATTATCAAACTTGTAACAGTGGTCCATTAAATCTTAATGGATCCTGCCAGTAGTACTACATCTGCTAAATAAATACTATATCCTGCTGAACTATTAAATATCAAATTTGTAATAAAAGGCCATTAAATCATACAAGATCTTGCCTGTAATACTTTTATAACAGTTTTACACTGGTTAAATATGGAATTATTAACAATACAATCAAGTTATACAAATAATTTATTAGAACTATTACTAAATTATTATAAAAATAATTTAGTAATAGTAATATTAAAGTCATTAACAGTAATAAAACCACAATATACGTAAATTAAATGTAAAAGTAACAAATTATTTTTTAAAATTTCTAATAAAGGCCAGTTTAAGTAGTTTTTAAGAAGTAAAGAAGTGTTTAAATAGTTAGTGTAGTTTAAGAAAATCTGCGCACGTTTATCTCTGACGAAATCTAAGCTAAATAAGCATGCGGTAAACTAGTGGGAAACTTCATTAAACTTAGTGTAAAGTTATTTAAATTGAATAAGAAAAAGTGGGTGTACTCAGTATTACATGTAAGAAAAGTTAGAATATACTTACATTTAATAAGGAAAAAAGGAGAACAAATTACGTAAGTTTGAATTCCAGTTTTAATAGTTTGAATGATCTAGAATGCAGCTTCCCAAAAAATATCTTGAAATTGTTGATTTAGGACAGTAGAAATTGTTATAAATACAGACAATATTAATTTTATATGTTAAAAAGAATTTTATTGAGATATAATAAAATCTTTTGAACGAATTTTTTTATGAACTACATGAAACTATACAATGTTTAATCAGTGAATTGTTATCTAACATTTTCTTCTAATATATTTTAGGTAGGGACAAATGCTTTTTATAGCAGTGAATTTTATCATGGATTATACATTGAATAAAATGAAGGAAATATAGAGAAATCAATATAATTTAAGTAAAAGAAAATCAAATCTTAAAATGGTAAACCTACAATGTGTCTGCATAATTCAAATTTGGGAAATTTTATCGCAGTTTAAATACACTAGCATACATATTTTGGAATATATAAGGTCACATTAAATATACATAAAGAAATGGTGAGGCATTGCACATTTGCAAAGAATAAACATACGATAGCGAAACTTTATGAGAAGTAATTGAACTTTGTTATAAATGACGTCATGAAACGTTTTTAGAAAATATCTGCATTTCTAAATCTTCGAAAAAAATGCCGTATAGAGTAATAGTAAAAATCACCTTTTGGCTGATTGATGCCTTCATGGTTTACATAACTATTTTAAATCTAAATTAATGGAAAGAAATCAAAATTAATGCCTAAAATATTCATATACTTCTTCTTCTTCTCTTGAGCTTGTCAGATATGTGGCACCTCTGCATTGTTGCATTTTGTACCATTCTCCAAGCACAATTTTTTCCTAGTTCCATTGTCTTGGGTCACCTACTTTGTTTACAAAGTCTGATAGGCCCTCAATGGAGTTTAGGTGTAACTCTTTAGGATATGGATTACCTAGAGTAGTGAATCTTGTAAGGGCAAGAGCATCACACTCATATAGGATATGATGAGCTGATTCTACCCCTGCGTGGCATTTCCTACAAATTGGTTCCTGTTTAAAAAGCCCCATTGTATGAAGGTGTTTCCTGAAATGATAGTGCCCAGTAATGAAGCCTACAATTGCTTGAGTCTTCAATCTTG